>PNEQ01001395.1:85916-107936 GCA_003012365.1 Medauroidea extradentata
CCGTTTTCTTGGAACTTGCTGTCTTTGTCCTCCCCCACCCAGCTTCTCCCATGCGCCGGCCAGGCGGCCCGCTAATCCTTGCTCACTCCTCAAAAAGGCGAGGGCTGATTTCACTAAGCCTAACTTTTAAACACTTGCATTTACCATCAAACACCCAGAGAGCAAAGTGGTTTGAAATTAAATTCTGATTCAAATGATATCAAACAAGGCTATGCCCCGATAAAATTCACTGTTCAAATTCCTGGACTTAGACTATTTCCTCTTACAGTAGTGTTACACCAAGCAAGGTGATTGGCTCGGGTTCCAAATCAGAATCCCAGGCAGGCCTCTCGTGACTACCGCTTCATGTCCCCTAGTATGACCAGTGGTAATGTCTTAGCAGGTACCCTGTTATCTTAGTTTGACATTCTACTTAGCTTAGCATAAAAGTTTCCAACAGCTTATCTCAAATGGTATACAGGGCCAAGCACACCCCTAAATGTCACCAAAAGCCTGGAACTAGAGACTAAAAAAGAGAAACAATCTTTATATTGTGCTAGGTTGGCATTTCGCATCACAGTATACTGTAAACCACGGTTACTTTGACACTGCAGGGTAACATTTCTCCACTCAAATAGTTGGGTTTTACAAAGTAATTAAGAAAAGTCAAACTTTTAACTGGGGGCCTCATGATGTTTTGATCATTAAGTTCCAGTTATTTATTTCGTCGTCAAATCAGTGGGACTGACTACCACAAAGGGTCAAAGTAACCTAGGTTTACTGTACATAACGGTCCCCACAGTTTGGGTGAGTTGGTGTCTATAGATCAGCAATGTGCTATTTTCCTACTTCTCTTTTCACGTTTGGAAGGTGCACTGTGTACGAACCAGAGCAAAACGCATTAAATATATCACTATCTGGACTCTGTACGTTGCCACATGGTAAATATTTTGGGTAGTTAAATTCTGTACTTTTTTTAGGTATTTCTTCCTAAACATGCACATTGAAGGTTTCGGTTTTTTTCCATTCCTTTGTTTTTAGATTTTAGATTGCCGTACAGAGTTAAAATGGCATTCACACACTGTTTTTTAATGCACACTGCCATAAGCACTGTCCTTGATTCGGCACGTGCTGTTGCCAAAAATACACAAAAATTCATATGGTAACTTATTTTTCACATATTGTTCAGCATCGAAACTTGCATCCGACAATACGTGTTTCATTATTTGCACCATTCTATGAGATTTAAAAAATGTATACATCATTAACATTTCATACCATATCTTAACAATTAGCAGAAAAATTGTATTTAAATTTTTATGGTACGTAACTTCATAAATCTGGAAGCCAACAAAAAAATCAGAAGACCAAATATTTTCTTTCTTAAGAATATACAAATTTTTTTTAAAACCTTATGTGTGTTTCACTACAGATAGAAACATTAAAAAGTTGGGCAGTGAGAAAATTTTTTACTATTGAAGTTAGAAGGGGGATGAAAGCAAGAAAGTACTGTGGTCAATAGGATGAAATAAATTACTACTGTAAATCAAGAAGCCTAAACTAGAGCAAACACAAAAAAAATCTGTAGCCCAGTTTGTTTGCAGGGTTTTTACCGTGTCTTCTGATTAATTTTTTCCAAAACAAAAAATGGTTTCGGCTAATTACCGGTAGCTCATTGACGAAAATTCCGTTAAGTAAATAATAAGCTTAAGCTTTATATTTTTGTCTTGAAAGAAGAATATAATCAGAGTAAAATTAATTAAAATAATACAGGAGGACTAATTTTTGATATCTGTTCTCGTTTAGGCTTAAAAAATAAGTACATGTATCATAAAAGTAGCAGCAATGAGGGATCGTACCTAAAGTTGACAACACTGCCAAATGTTTATACTCTTGTGTCATAAAATTCCTCCTACTTTAAACGTAATGTCAGCAAAAATTAATAATGACAAAAAAGTTTGATTTTCCCGTTTCTATGGGACATTTGATTTTTCATCATTAATTCCATAATTATCATAACACCAACCATATTTTGTCATCAGACAGACGCTACTCCTGTGGACGAAATGTCATGTTTTATCAGGAATAGCCACGATGATTAAGAGGTATGTGATGATGATTATTTTTTTACCAATTGCCTGTTACTATTATTCTAAAGAATTCATATCAGTGGAGTATGTGAACTGTTTTAAAGTAACATAAAAATGTGAGAGAAATATTTTGAGACGTAATCTTCACACCAGTTTCAACTATATCAATTCAAAACATGTAAAATATAATATTCTATTACTGAAAATTTATGAAGTAGTTTCTTTCCCTAACATTGTAATGCAGCTACGATCTGGCAATAGTACGTGCCATATGCCCAGTACTGCAATCCAAGGTTGGGACAGAGATTGATTGCCGGCCAGTGCGTTCTCAACGACGACGAGCAAAATGCCCATACTTTAAATGTGAATTTAGGAACTTTCTAAAATCTTCCCAGGTTATTGTATTCTTAGATTACCAGATTAATGATTAAAAAGTTTACATTGAACTTCAATTTATTTAACACTTCACATCAATTCACTTTATAAAAAAAGATACAGTAATCTCTGCTTAATGTTGTATAGATTCTTAATCTGTGTCTGTTTATAGGTATATGAGTACGTGTAGTGTGATAACCCAAGTGCCCTCCTAATCAGGCCCACACATTTTTGGAGCCTTTCCAGCCTAACAACTAAATACGTAAATAACATCAACCATCATATAATTTTATTACAAGCAGACATTCTAAACATCATGATGCTACTTACTAACAACTCTTCCAGATGCACAGCCAGTATAAATGAAACGCTGTCCAGTCGTGAACTCAGGGGAGAAGTGACATCGTACCAACGTTTGAAGAACTTTATGCCCCCTATATGTCATAACTGAAGTGTCACCTTCCAAATTTTTCTTACAATTTGACACTGAAATCAAATAGCATTAATTATCAGCACTACAAAATCAACATTCAGTACATCTAAACTTAAGCAACTTGTAGTCTACTCTATGCTCAGAGGTCCTCCGCCCATAGAGCTACCGAAAAAAAAACCTACACCACAAACACAACTCCCCCCCCCTCTCACACATGCATGCACTATGCATACACACACACATATACACACAAAAGAACCCCATTATAATATAATGAACCCTTGTATACTATTTTCCCGGTTTTATAAGGCTTATGTTTCGCCCCTTAAAAGTGTTTCATAACAAAAACTACCCTCTTATAATAAATCCCCTTTTATAAAGTACACAATTTTTAGTCTCTCCAGAATCTTTATAACAGGGTTCTACTCTGTGTGTGTCTACATAAAAAACACAACAGAAACTTGAATTACAAGCAAGTAGCTTGAGAGTAACCACACATGTACTTAAATGGTGTCCGCTCACGGTGATACTATTAACTACCTATAGGTCATTAAAGGATAAGGTGAGCACTGAAGATTTAACATTGGAAAACAATCACTAGTTGTTACTGCACATAAGTCAACATTAACAAGAGTTATATTGTTGTTTGTATGGATGGTAGCGAATCACGGCATGTAGTTCCGTGTATTTTCTTATTTGAATACAGCATTAGTGAAAAAACATCAAATACAATTGACCTCTCTGTACACCATATACGTACTTCAAAATAATACCTACTGACTGTGTAGTTTGACTTGATTAGAGCCACCACAAAGTGGTGAAACCGCTAGCTGAATTCTAAACTGTCGTTGACACATTGCCACTTTCACTCACGCCATAGACGTAGTTCAAAATTCCACCGACAGGTGGCATCAGAGTTAGGTTTACAGAGCCATTCCATTTCAATTCAGGCAGAAGCATGTCAGTCGACCATCACAGAATTCCATTAAAAAATTACAGCAGCTACAACCAGTGGAGATAAGAAGTATGCTAAATGATTCCACCCCTAAAATATGCCTTTTGAAGTTGGTCAAAAATCAAAAAAGTGGAAAAAAACACATGTTTAAAAATGAGCAGTGCATACTTCACTGATTACATTGACTTTTTTTATTTTGTAGGGATTATGTTGAACAACGGTGTGGTATAGTTACAATGAGCCACATGACAATATCTTTAAGGGGGAACAACCCCAAAATTTGACAAAAAGTTTCAATTTCTTGGATAGTAAAAAAAAAAAAAAAAAAAAAAACATGAAATAATCAATTTTTAGATAAAGTAATTCTGACAATATGTAGACCCATTACAATAGTTCTACAGAAAAAAAATTTTATTTAATTCTAGGATGCATACATTTACTAACATGAAATTTTCAATTTTGCAAAATTTTACATAAGTGTAATTTTTGATTGGTAATTACTCAAAAACCTCATTGTTTAAAAATCTGAAAATTTGTCCATGCTCACTTAAAATATATAATTTGTTGGTCTCCAAATATGAATATGTAATTCGTAACTGGTACTAAACGTGAGGAAACCTTGGAAATTGTAAAGGGAGAGTCCCTGTACGAATATTTCCAGCTGCTACAACTATACTAATACTATAAGGGGAATCCTAGGTGACTACAAGGGAAATCCCTGGTGACCATAAGGGGAATCGCCTACACGACTACAAGGGAATTCCCAATCTTATGCTGTAACAGTTTGGTTATATGTGATGATGGGTGATGTTCAGTTGGTGAACTAAATCATGTCTGACTTTCATAGTACTGAGAAATTTACCATGTTTACTAGTGTATAACGCGTACTTTTATTCCAAAACAACTGATACAAATTCAGGGGTGCGTGCTATACACGGAAAATAGAAAAAAACTACAGTAGAACCCCTATTTTACGAGGCCTCACGGTGCCCGAGAATGACATCGTAAAATCGCTGACCTCGTAAAATCGTATCCGAGCAATTTTGACCCTCCAAAACCCCAAAAATTGCATCCAAATAGCAGTTTTCTTGTTAGTCTGCTGTATCATCTTTTATCATAAAAATAACACATTTCTAAAATTAAATACGTAGTATGTATTTGTTTTGATGAATATACGGCTTCCGAAACACGTACACCCTAGACGGGGTGTGGGAACACCCCCTCCCCCCGCCCCATAAAAGTAAATACGGCGCGAGCTGCCTTGATGAGTATTTTTGCTGAAGCTTCTTAGGGGAAGATCAGACATGTACTAATGAAATATTTGAGTAGAACCTTGTTAATTCGAAATGCTATATACTAAATCGAAGCCATCATTCGGTCCTGAACGTAAGGATAGGATTTTGCATGCTTTGAAGTTTGGTTAATTCGAAATTTCCCGAGTTATGTAATTCGAAGCATATATGTACTTAAAATATACACAAAGTTACGCTTATCATTCGTCAATATGTTTAGAAAACTGCCCCATAAAATTTCAGAATCATAAATATTGCAAGTAACGAGTGCATCGCGTCAAATGTTGGCTACGGGTCAGCGGAGATATGGCAACAGTGTGCATGCCAAGTGGTCCGCTAGCGCTAATGATGCAACTCAGCACGACACGGAGTTACTCCTTATCTCTACCCTTCCTCTCACTACCCTTTTGACTCTTGGTAGTATATGACCAAGGACGCTGTGCACTGTGCGATCGATAAACAATTAAGCTGTGCGGAAATTTCTTCACAGACCTTGAAATGACATTTGCCGGCACGCCATTGTTAAAGCTAGAGAATGGCAGGATGGGATTAAGGGGGAGGGTAGAGAACATACACAGTTGTTTGTTTACAGTTGCCGGCTGTTGGCGGCATCTGAACTCAGCTTTTTCCTCCCTTTATTGCTCGCGTCTTCAGAATCAGTAGGGGGGAAAGGGGTGGCGAAATTACGGGATGAGTCATGTGGTAGGTTATCTGGTATTATCGCCTGGTGCATTGCCAGGGGCTGCCACTGCGCATTTGCTGACCACTTTTGTATGTTGTGTGTGTGTGTTAAAATAAAAAAGGGGGGGGGGGGCAACTCTCTTTAGTATGCTCACGCATAGCGATAAAATTCGAAGTCCAAATTTTTGGTTCCAAGCACTTTCAATAAAGGAGGTTTTACTGTAACATATGCTAATAAAGATGGTAACTATATTTGCAGACGAAGAAAAACGTACATTGCAAGGCCGTGCTTATTTATGTACGCATAAATATTTATACTTTACACAGAGTGTGTATTACACTACAATGATATGAGAAGAGCTGTATCAGGGTTTCAAATTAATGTAGCATACTTTAACGTAAATAATTACTTCGTCCCTCCAGACACAACTCTATAACAACTTTTTACACACGCACCATGATACGTCGCTCGCCAGGTCAAAAGTGTCGTACTACACGGGTGGTGGCAGAGAATGTGTGTGGGTGCGTGCATGTCTGTAGGCAAGCTGCCGGCCAGAGTGGGTGGCTGGTATCGGTCGTGCGTACTGCGCAGTGCGCAACACACTTTCGAGGTGGGAGGGGAGAAAGTCTGCCAGCCTCCCCTCCTACACCAGTCGCTTAGCCATGTGACAAGAGGCGCCTGGGAGGCGTAAGTAGAGTTAGTTGTCACAGACAGCACGGCCCTGGGCTGGCAGATTCTTTTTTATTTATTTTGTATGCTACTTCTGGCTGATCTTTTTTTATCTGTGCTAGAAGCTGGCACCAAGGCACCCTTTGACCACATAAAAGTTCTCACCCCCCTTCTCTCGTCTGGCTGACGACAGTCTATGCGCGTGCGTGTGAGAGAAAATTGTTGGAGATAAGCTAGGGTGGTAGAGCGCGAGCAGAAGTCGTCAAAGTCAACTGGTACAGTCTCAACAGTAACACAAACACTGCACGTGACCACACGCAACTCACGAGATGTTTACGTTAAAAATTGCTCAACATCAGCATGTCACAGTGTCTGCAGACAGCTGTTAGTTTCCTACGAGAATTTTTTTTTCCAGGGCCTCTTTGTTAGAATACGAGGCCAGGAGCAACGTAAATCTCAGTCTACCTTTCCTCCTTTTTTTTGTTTAGTTGAAGTCTACGGCCGTGGTTGAAGTGATAATGTGCGCTTGTAGGCCTCCCTTCATACTAGCTGCGTCGTCATAGATCAGCAACATCTTTACACACACTTTACAGTTAAAATTAATTTCACAGATACCATTGACATTAACGGGAACTCAATAAAAGCCCATTCATTTTAATCATTTAACTTTTTCAAAAGCGAGGCCCTCTAGAATGTGCGACCCGGGGCAAAAGCCTCTTTCTGCCCCCTCTCCTTTTATTAATGATTTATTAAGCCCTTTTTTTTTCGATATCGCACTGGCCTCTAGCGTAGTGGGTTAGGCGGCAGTTTACAATGCGTGAGGCCCTGGGTTCGAATCCTTGCTTGGGCATGGATGATGTGTTGTTCTTTCACCTCACTTCACCCTCATCGGCTTGTAAGACGTCGTTAAAGGGCCGTAAAACCCTTTCACCACCTTGCCTACGTTGCAATGCAAAACAATGGCTTTTAATTTTTTTTATTAATATCCGGAACAAATTGTTTTGCAATCTTGAATTTATCATACATACCAGAACAAAATAAATTTCTCTTTAGGTGCCATTGTGACCTGTAGTTACCGTCCAATTCACCAGCATCATACTGAAATGTTTATTTATGACGCACGTACGTGTGTGTCTCGCGCGGTGAAGAGGGAAGAAAGATAAAGGGAGGTCGGCCTGCTGAGTCGCATCTTTACTCGCGTGACTCGCTAGCAACATTTAACCGCACGGAACTTGCCAGATATTTTACGGCGGGATTATTAACGGCTACGTAGCAATGAGCAACTGCTTTTAAAGCTTAATACTGTTTTTAAATAAAACGTTATGGATTTAAATTAGGCAGATACAATTTTCTTATGATTTTGACCAAAAAATAATTTAATTAAAATATTTTTTTTGTGGAAATTCTGTCCGAGTTATCCGAAGTCCGGAACATCGAAGTCCGGAACATCGAAGTCCGAGTTATCGAGGGTTCACTGTATTTATGGCTCGAGATAGCAGTGTAATAGACATATGATATATTTATGCTATACAATGAAATATAAATTTTTTAAATTCTATATAAATGGGTACACACCGAAATCAAAGAGCAGTAGTATCACAAAACGTATCCAAAAGCCGAAACACCACGTGCACACAATACCCAAACAAACAATGACCCGTGACAGTCAGCAACCGAACCGGATATTCATGCGGCGTTGCCAACTCGCTGGCTTGCGACATTGCCAGCTCGCTGTCTGGTATCGTAACTAGCCATTTGCACAGTCAGGAACTTATTATAATGCGCGTTTGCATTGATAAACAACAAATTTCATTCAGTAATCGGGGAAAAGGGTTTTTCTTGGACTTTGGGTGGTATTATAGCGGCAGTTAATACGGAATAGGGAGGGAGAAGGGAGGGTGGTTTAAGCTCCTGTCTTTGTTCTACACTCGTCGCTCTAGCGCTCGTTTCAAAGTTACACTATTGCCACAGTTTTTGACTGATTTTCGTAATTTTTGTTTTGTTTTTCATCTTGCAACATTCCTCTTACAAACAACAACACTACAAATTATGTTCTTATCATTGTGGACCCGTAAACGTATTTTTAAAGTGAGTTTTATTGCGATTTCACCCATTTTTTTGGAGATTTTTAAATTAGTTTTTCAATAAATCTTATAATTTTTGACGGTTCCTCAAAAAGGCCTCGTAAAATCGGGACTCTACTGTATGTGGAAAAAAAGGCCAGTGGGATGGACTGGTTGAGAAGGGGGGGGGGGGTGGAAAAGTAGGCCGAGTTGTAGTCGTAAACTGAGGGGTGTCAAGAGTGGGAGACAGAGATGTTCTCACCGCCCAGTTCCTCCATCATTACTCCTCCTCCTTTTCTTTATCTCGACCCTCTCCACTGCTGTAACTAATGCTGTTAGAAGCCTAATTTTTTTGTTTGTCCTTATCCACGTTTCTGTTCAAAGTGTTGCTTAGTGCTTACACGATATGTGGGTTAAAAACTTGTCTGATGATTGCCAGAAGTTTATTAGCTTTAAACTGTCGGTTACAAAGTATGCTGCTCGGCAATTTGACATGGCAGAATCAAAAGTTAGTAGGTGGTGGGCGGAAGCAATATGAGAAGTTAATTTTGATGTCTGGCAGGCACAGCTATCTTTCCGAAAGGAATATAAAAAGGCGACACTGTTCTCTCTCCCCCTTCCTAAGGCAGGAGAGAGGGCAAGGCAAAGTGGCAGGGTGGTGGTTGGGGCCGCACAGTCCCCAGCTTGTCACCACTCCAAGCAGCATTCCTGAGCTCTGTTGTCTAGGCACATTATCTTATGGAGGTGGGGGGGGGGCAGAAACAGTAGGCACAGCACATTAAGAGGGGAGGCAGTCGGCTGGCAGGCAGCCACGCAAGCCACACGCCACCCTCACCCCAAAACACCTGGCTCCCCACCGCCCTCTCTGCCAGCACACTCTAGCCAGTGTGAATGTTATCTTTCATCTCTCTTTTCTTTGTTGTAAGCCGCAATATCCTTCCATCCCCCTTGGCGCCATAAGTCGATGGCTCCCTCATCACGCTGCTCCACCATTTCCTACTCCCTTGTTTTTTCTTTACATGATAGAAGGCACATAATTTTTTTCCCCTGAAACTTGTTATAAAAATCATGGTGTGCACTATACACGAGGGCACACTATACACAAGTATATACTGTAAATGAGTGGACTACATTAAAAGACACAAAAAAAGTGTTACCAAAAGAAAATGTGTGAGGATGTGTAAGGTGAATGATTTAGCTGTCATAGTAAATATAAATGATATTTTGTGTAGTAACTGTGTAACTTTTTATAAAAAGAAAGTTTTCGGACTTGCTCAAGAACCTGCAAAAGAAATACCCACTTCAGTGAATTATATGCAACAGGATGAACTTGTAAATGTTTTAAATACGTAACAGCATCAAAAGATATGATGTAGATATATCACCATTGAAAACCCCTTCACAAGTGAGACTGGATCACAGACTGCAGCTGTGAACAAAGTAAAAGACATATGTATATCATATGCATGGTTCAAGTGAGTCTGATGATGAAATGCCTGTGTGTGTCAATTGTGGTCAATGGTTTTCTAACATTAACTCAGCTCTCCATACTTGTAACTACAATTGAAAAGTGCAGCTACTAACATTGGTACCATAAACATTTAGTAAAACTGAATCGAAGGGAAAATTACCTAAAGTGTCAAAGTATCTCATTGATAAATGTCGCACAGTTACAAAAGAAAAGGGAATTTATGCTGTACCTGACCCCTATAGTGGACATCCTTTACCTGCACAGGTACAAGCTCTAGCATTATCATATTACCTAGAAGATAGTAAAGATTGTTCAACAGAAAGTCCAAATAAAAAATATGTCATTTATATAAAAGATGATAATGGTGAGAAAGGAAAAAAAGGTTAAAAGATTTATGACAAGGCCCATCAATGAAGCGTACAAAGCATTCAAAAAAGATAACCCTTCTATAAAAATCAGTCTTTCAAAGTTTTATGCCTTACGACCAAAATGGGTGAAAATTCAGCCAGAACAAATTGTATGTTCTTGTATTTACTGCAGTAACTTCAAACTAATTTGCGTAGCTCTTCGAAATACAATAAATAACAAAATTGAGGAAGACTATCTTCTGCTGAAGTGTTTGTGTGATGAAACAAGGAATGAAGATTGCTGGCTCGAGGAGTGTGGTGACTGTCCTGGCACAGAAACACTAACTGCTGAAAATTTTGGCTTGGATGAAGGAGGAGAAGTTACATTTGTAATTTTGGAACACTGTATCTGTAAATAATTTTCTGGAGCATGTAAGGCACTGGGTTAAGAAAGCTATTCCTCACGGTTATATTAGGAAAATGCAAAGGGAAGGCATAGCTGAAGCAAGAAGTTCTGTTCAACAAAATAATGCTCTTGATTTACATTTTGATTTTGCTGAGAACAGGTCAGTAGTATTACCAGACGAAATCCAAACTTATCACTGGCAAACCGATCAGCTTTCAATTTTTACCTGTGTTCCATATTTTGGTGCAGAAATCAAAAGTTTTGTTGTATTATTTGTTGATTATACAGTTCATGACTCTGCTAACATTCTCTGTGCTTTAGAGATCGTAAATCTGGAAATTTCAAAATTTTGCAAGTTAGAACTTTTGAGTTCAATCTTGTACATTACAGATGGGGCAGCTGGACATTTTAAAAATAAGTTTCAACTCTATGAACTATGTAAAAATATTCAAACTGTTGAAAAAAAATTGATTTTTTTCTGCTACTGGGCATGGCAAAAGTGCATGTGATGCAATAGGTGGTTTGTGTCAGTACTTTGCAACAAAGTTCAATTCTCGAGCAAAGTGTATTAATGCCATTAAAGATTCTGCTTCATTTGTTTCTGAAGTTGCTAATATTGTACCAAAGATAACACTATTGGTACTTGAAAGTAAAACAATCCAAACTTTTAGGTCATGCAAGGAAAAAGAATGGGCTACTGTAAAACCAGTTGTTGGAATATAATCAAAACCTTACTGGGTTGTTAAAAATGAGGCACATATGGGATGCACAATTAAAGATAAAATATAGATAGTTGAACAATTTAAACAGATAAAAATACATTATTCAAAACATGATTTCCAAGTAGGCAAGTTTGTTGCTTGTGTATACGAACAAGCTAGGTGGTTGGGACAGATCACTGGTATATCTAAAGAGTTACACGACATTACTGTGTCATTTATGCATCCCCATGGTCCAGCTAAAGGATTTCACTGGCCACAAGAATCTCGAAAGAAGAAGGATGAATGTCCGGTTCCACTAGAAAATGTTTTGTTAGCAGTAAGAAATCCTACTCCACTTGGACAATCAGCAAGATTCCACACTTTTGACAAAATTGAGTTGATGAAGATTCAGCAGCTCTACTGTCTTTAATCCGTTCAAAATTCTTTTAGGAAGTTTGACAATATAAGTTACGTATGGCTGAATAAGGGATAAGCAGTCTACATATAATTAATTATATATATATAGGTGTGCTGATCTCAATTTTACTTTGAATTTTCGATTTTCATCTGAGTTATATAAAGTACAGAATATTGTATTATATGTGTTATGTTAATGTAATAATGTAAACAAGGAATCTCCCTTTACAATTCCCAAGGTTTCCCCAAGTTCAGTACCAGTTATGAATTACATACTCATATTTGGAGACCAACAAAACACATCTTTTGAGTGAGCATGGAGACCCTAGAAAGTATAAAAAAATTACATTTTTGAAAATTCTAGAAATGGTTATAGGCAAAAAAAACACTATACAACAAAGTGCATGCTATTAACAAAGATTGGGACTAAAAACTATAAAATTTTCAGATTTTTAAACAACGGGTTTTTGAGTAATTGCCAATCAAACACGGCACTTATGTCAAATTTTTCAGAATTGAAAATTTCTTGTTAATAACTGCACGCATAATAAAATTAAGTACAATCTTTTCTGTTAAACTATTGTAATGGGTCTACATATTGTCAGAATTACTTTTTCTAAATATTGATTGATTCATGTAAATTTTTTTTTTGCAAATCCAAGAATTTGAAACTTTTTTGTCAAATTTTGGAGTTGTTCCCCCTTAAAGATATTGTCATGGGGCTCATTGTAACTAAACTACATTGTTGTTCAATATAATACCTACAGAATAAAAAAAATCAATGTAATCAGTTACATAGTTTTGAAGTACTGTTCATTTTAAAAACATGTGTTTTCTCCACTTTTTAAATTTTTTACCAACTTCAAAAGGCTATAACATAAGCAAAAAAAAATTTTCTTAAGGGTGAAATCCTTTTAGCATACTTTTTATCTCCACTGGTTGTAACTGTTGTAATTGTTGTAATTTTTTAAAGCAAGTCTGTGATGGTGACCTGACACATTTTCTTGCTAACTGCCTTAACTGAGGTGGAATGGCTCTACACTGCATCGCTTTGGAAGCGAATTGTGTCATTGTGTTTGTCCATTTTTCAGTAAGTATAGGTTTCAGATAAACACATTCAAAAGTATTAGAAATTACTGTTCATTAATATGATTGCAAATTATGTGAAGTCATTGGTAATCTGTATTTTGATATGTTTTACGATCACCATCCTGAGTATCCACAAAAAGGTTTTTTTTTTTTTTGTGTTTCACACATAGAAAATACATTATTTATTGTTTCTGTTTAAGTGCGTGATCACAGTTCAAGACAGTATGCAGAAAGGAATTTGAATTCTAGAATTGCATGTGTCATGTTGTGTGTTTTTAGTGGCTTTTTTGAGTTACAAATTTGAATATACTATGCACACATATACGAGATTCGTAATAGCAATAGTGCGTGTTGTATTAATTATAGTCGGTGCACAGAAACCAGTGTTTATAATTAAGATTACTAATGAGTATAGCATATATTCAGCACCCGTGTATTTAATGAGTAGATGTTGTATATAACATTTATCGGAGCAGTTTAAAGTAGTTGCTAACATTGTACAAGCCTATGTAAATAAAAGCATGTGGTAATATTTATGTTTACATGCGGTGGAGAGATATAAACTGGTGGAAAATATAAATTAATCAGGGCTTTTTTGAGTTCTCACTTTATTCTGAATCACCTATAGTTGCAATGTGTTTCTGGTCAGTCATTGGAAACTGTGCATGCTAGTCACTTGGGCTACCAGTTTCAAACTGACGTGCCACCATGAATGAAACACGTACAGTAGTGCAAAATATTACAATTGTCACAGTTTAAGTGGAAAAACATCCGCAGCTTTATGAGTATCATTACATGAGCATTCATGGAAAGCTATTACAAAAAATTCCCCGGAATAAAGTAGGAAAAATATTTAATTATACATGTAAATTTATTGTAAATAAAGCATTTTAATTAAGAAATACTGAATAATAGATGTTCCACAAAAACACTGTTATAAACATGCTGTTATTTTACAAATTAATTCAATTGTCATGGAAGGGATTCATTTAATTTGTAAATGACTTATGACTTTTTATCAGGGCAATGCATAAGAGGGGTGCAAACTCTAAGAAGCAGTGTGGAAGCTGGAAAATGAACATTCATTCTTACATACAACAATATTATTAATCCGTAATATTTCAAGTTGTGTTTTGACACTATGTAAGATGAATAAAATTTTATATAACTTCGTTACAACTCCTTCAGAGACAAATGTAAGGATGAACCTCTTTCACAGTAATAATACATCACTACATCCATATCGTTCCTTGAACCAGTCAAATTGCAGATTTATTTTTAACACAGCTACTCAAACGTTATGCAGTATGTGAAACACGGTTGTAGGCCAGTTACCACCCAGTTTGCAACTTCAGTCACCAATCAGTCAGATTACAGTTAGGTGTCGGAAGACTGCATAGATAAATAAATTTCAATAAAAAAATTATAAAAAAGACATTACATACTGTAGTTTTTTTAAAATACTACTAAGCTTTCCATCCACTATGCTGCAATATCTTGTAAACAAATAAAATGTGTTCCATAAAATTATCAATGTGAAAACATGCTACACAAAAACAAAAAGATAAGCCAATCTCGGCCATAACCTAGAGAAAATTTACGATACTCATTTAGTTTTTATGTAAAAAATTATCATTTTCTTATCCTCAAACTTCTTTGCAAGCAATTTTTCAGATTTTTTTACGAAACAGGTATAAAAAAAGGAAACCCTTACCCTCTTTAGATTGTACATAGCACAAATATGTTTTGTATGTTTGGTAAAAAAAAATCCACAGGATTGTCACCTCCTGGTCAACAAATATTTAATAATCCACATCTTGACTCACTATACCTGTTAAAAAAATTACTCAATTTAAGAAGAGCTCACATTTTCTAGGAACTTTCTGCCAGCGATAATCCCAGTTCTGATCAGCCACTGCTTTCCTTGTGCTGTCTTGACCACTTTTGTTGGAAAACACACGCACATCCCATAACTTGATAGTCTGATCCTTCGAGTTGGTTATCAGATGGCGGCTGTCTCCTCTCGGGTCAATGTATGTTATTCCATCCATGTGACCCGCTAGTACTCCCACAGGGTTTGGCAAACTTTCATTTAATGTCCGTCGATCCCAAACCTGCACAAAAAAAAGTTCACTACTTTAGTTTGCTTTTTTACCATAAATCAACAATTAATTTAGGGACACACTAATAGATAAACAGTGAATTACCCAGAAAATGATAGGAATTTTAAATTAAGTTTGTACCTCAGCACTAGAATTCGTGATCAACTGCTAGACATGAATTATTTGTGGTCGTGAAGTCATGTCGTAAAATCTATCAATTTTAAAAATTATACCCTTTTATTACAGACTTTTAACACTTCTAAAAAAATTCACTACATTTGTAATTTTACAGTCACTAAGCTTTAGCTGCATACTTGTTCAGAAAAATTAAATAGCTATTGTTTTATATGCACGTTCACGAATAAACTAAGATGCAGTACATATTTTAAATGTTTCCTTCGTTGATATGTCCCATCAATGGAGTATGAAAAAATTACTGTAAAGTCCGCCATGTTTGTTGTTGAGGGAAAGGTTATGTTAATGATCAAACGGGACTTTATTTCAATGGTTATTCACATAATTATTCACACAGTAGAGAAATAATGCATTGTACTTGCAAAATTATACTGCATTCATAAATCTACCTTCACAGTTAAAAGAGAGCAATATTACAGGCATAACAAAAGCTGTTATTGTTACCATTTTTACAAACATGAAAATTCAGTCACCAAAAATGTGATTTGGGCTAAATTCTGTTTCTCGCAGAGTGCACAGCATGCAGAAACAACAAAATCCATATCTAAATAGTACGTGCCAACATGTGTTGTTAACAGTTAATATTTTTCAAATTTGAAAAGGTAATCTCAGTGTACAAAATGTTTACACGATGGCAGAAGAACTAAAACAAGATATTAAATTATACACAGTGTATATAATATTAATATTGCAAGTTATTGTATAGTGAAAAAATACAAGTCATTAAAAGAGGTTAGTTTCACTCTGTTTTGTTTTACAGCGACAGTTACACAATGTTTGGTTAACATGCTTTTGCACCTTTGACGAGATCTGTTTTCATTCTACAAATGTAAACACTTTGGGCCATATTGAGAAACTTTTCATTAAACCTGGCCTAAACATAGATTAACTTGACCATGACTAAACCCTTCCAAGAGCTACTAAAATATTGTATTCAGATGTAAATTTTTTCTGTGAGTTTAGCCAATGTTTAGTAGTGACTAACTTGACACAGTTTAAGCCATGTGTGTGGATATTGGGATTATGTAAACATTTTCTAGTGGACTTTATAGGGCTTCTGTACCAACAATTTGTATTATGCACTGACTAAACTGCGAACGTTAAACGTGGGACAGTTTAAATTTCCCATTCACGCTGCCTTGGTAGCTGGCAACACTGTTTCTGCCTGTGGCTGGTGATGCTGGTGTTCCAGCATTCCTTGAAAAACACCTGTAAAGCACAAGAAGCCTTAATCTCAGGTAAATCTAAGAATGTCAATCTGTTGTGCCCAGGTCTAAACCACAGTCTTTGCCTAAGTGGATACAGAGTTGTGGGCAAACATCAAAATGCTTGATGGGTTTGCAACTACTATGTGGCTTGCGCAAGGGTCCTCACCAGCTGTACAAGTGTGCTGAGTTCAACCAACTCAATCCGACTGATCGCTACAAGCTAGTCATGGAGAGAAAATTCTGTCACAATTTTTTTCAGGCTTTCATCAGTCAAAACCGTGTCCATCAAAGTAATATTGCCTAGCTGTCCAAGGACTGTCTAACACACCAGTTAGTGGTGCAAAATCGTACGTGTCTCTTGTAGTAGCTCCACGTGAAGGGAATCTGCATTTTTTCTGTCAACCTCTTTACTTTCTCTAATAACAAGCCAACTGCCTAGCGCAGGAATCTCATCAAAAGTAAGGAAGGCTGTGGCCTATCTCAAACAAGCCGATCCAATATTTCGATAGTGTTGAAATGTTACCTTGTATGTCAAAAATCCAATTTCCCGCACACAGCCAACTTGTATGTCACTGCTATACCTATATATTGATTAATACATGTGTTACATAATTTTAAATTTATGTTCTTGTATGGCAAAGATGTCTGAACAGTTATTACGAGATATACTGTGATTACTATGTTTTTGAAGTTGATACCTAATAAGCCTATAATGTCCTCTCTTACTCTTAACGTCCTAAAACGTTTCAAACACTGAGCAGAGTCGCCAAGCATAGTTACCATAGTATCCTACCAAGTATAGTGAGAAAAATAAATAAGATTATACAATGTACATTTTATTTAAAATTGTAGATATTTTCGACACACAAATGCTCTGTCACTAGGCCTAACTGTAAGTATAAACCCCCTCAGTGCGCACAATGTAAACTAAACTAACAATACCTACTTCAAAAATATTGAATCCACTTCTGCCCCTTAAAAAAATTTAATATAGGTACTGCATATCGCAGAATAGTAAAATAACTACATAAAATATTCCACTAACTGAACATGCAATTTGAGTATCCATCTACGTGCATTGGAACAAAACCGTCTTTAAGTCCCACATCAATGTCCGCTTGGCCCAGCTCACTCAACGGTACATTCCGGTGCTATTGCATGTAGTAAGATTGTGCAAAGAGGGCCGGCCCAACTGCAGCAATGTTACAGACGGCAATGATTTTATTGTGTAGATAATCACACCTGTAATTCGTGAAAATATTTTGTGATTGGATGTATTGCATAACACCTTAGCTTGTGTACACAAGTTGCTGATTGAGTATTTATAACTCTAAAGTGTCTATGGTTCTACCCACAGATCATAGACGTGAGGCATGGTGAAATTCAAGGTGTCTTTGCTCAATGACACACTACCCAATAACAGTAAAGTAGAGCTGCAGGTGTGCATGTGAGGCAGTGAAACAAACTGGGGTAAATCCCTAATAAGAGATGTCCCTAAAAATAGATACAATATTGCGTAGTTACAAAATTGAGGTAAAATTATACAAATAGATTACATACTTTAACATATTTGCAGGTGTAAACGCTCCATCCTAATATTTAAGGGTTCTGGAGAAAAATTTTAATGTATTTTTGTTTACTCCTGGTTATCTGAAGGTGGTGCATGTAACGAACCACATCCGCTACTTATGAGTGATCAAGCTGGCACGAGTGTGCGTGTATGCATGGACGGGCACGTGTATTTGTATAGTGTATACTGTCCGGAGCTGTTGAGAAGGCAAGCACCTAGGGGAGGTCAATGCGGCCCCAACCACCACCTTGCCTGCTCTGTTTTGCCTTCCTTAACTTAATACTACACAAGTACACTGTGGGAGAGAGTGATGGTGGGGGTGAAAGAGTAGTTAGCAAGTGCTCGTTGGCTATGACTTTCTATGTGTGTACTGGACAAAACGAAGAGTAGAGCAGCAGTCGGCAGGCAATGACCTTGCAGCAGACACAGGGTTGCCACAATCATCTTTCACAGCCAACACAGCGTTGCTACATTTCACGAACGCGGCACCTTCCACTAGTCATTGTTGTTTTGTAAGCAAATGCAAGTTTCTCGCAAGCAAAGAATCATTTCAGATATGCTACTGAAACAAAAAAGTTGATATGTTCTTTCACGACTGAAATGCTTGGGTGTTCCAGTGAGTAACATTCATTATTTTTTACTCGTCTGAAACTACGCTAAATTGGTAGACAATATTTTTGAGTGTAATTCCATCTTGCACATTTTTTTATCTCGCATAGTTTTCTCGTAACATGCCAAAGCCATGCATTTTATGTGAACATGCTTTGTCAAACACCAACAAACATACTGAAACAATTTACAGTGGGCTATATGCTACAAGACAATAAAATCGACAACATATTTTTTTTTCTATTTTATAAAAATTTCTAAAAACTAACGAATTTCCTAAACTCAGCATTTTTGAAGTACTAAGAATATCACTGTTGGTTTTCATTTATTTTAGCATATAGCCCATAACATGTAATTTAACAATGTATTATTTCATCTCATAATGTTTGTTGATTTTTGCCAAAAGCATACTCGCGCAAGTTTTGTCTTCGACGTGTTGTAATGGGAAAACTATGCGAGCTAAAAAGTTTTTGTAATAGGAAGTTTCGCTCACAACTATTGTATACCAAATTAGTATTGTTGCAAGTAGACGAAAAGTCTAGAATTTTACTTACTTGGACGCCCTTAAGTCTAAGCAAATAATTTTTGTCAGTTGATTGAATAATCAGAACTTCAAGTAATGCACAAGTGAAGATGTTTCTATAGAACTCCGTTGTGTAACTTTCAAATGTGGACTGAACAGACCTTCAGTTATTGAGTACATTAATGACCTTGAAATAAATTTCTAAAATTAATTCAATAAATGCTGAGATGCATACGTTGTTCGGTACATACATATCAAATATGACAGTTTCTCTGCAGTGTAGTTCAATGATCTGAAGGACAGCTAATGTGACATTATCTTTAAGCTTGGAGTTGTTTTACAGTTCCCATTAAATCACGCTGTCAATCCATCACATTTCACAAGTTTGTTCATGTCAACGAAAGACGTGGGGGGAAAGGAGGTTTTCTATGCACAGTAGACTGTTGTTGATAAGAATTAAACACACGGAACAACAATTTTTAACATATTGCAATATGCATGTACGTTGAGCAATTACTGTAACAAAATGAATACTGGAATGGTAAATACTGGTGATAAATACAAGCATTACATTGAAACGGCAAATACAGTTCATACTATTCACGAGCGAGATTGCGCAGTGGTAACACGTTTAAACTCACATTCAGGAGGACGTGGGTTTGATTCTCTGGTGTATTTAGGTTTTCTACAGTATCGTGAAATATGTCTGAGTCAGTATACGATCATTGCTTGAAACAATATCTAGTACTTACAACAATGCTTAGGTACATATTTCAATAGTAAGTATTGAGGCAACTACAATTTCAGAAATTACACATGAAGTACCGTACTGTACTGTACTGTACACAGTATAACTGGAGTTAATATTTAAAAAACTGAGCAATTGACACACATTGCCACATTGTATAATGTTTACCAATAAAAAACAAGTTTGCTTACAGCATAATATAGACATTTAATTTTTTTTAATAAATCTTATTCATTTTATTACTTATTGGTGCCTATTTTTGTCGGCACACTCTCCACACTAAGCACGGTGGGAGAATTTCCAGACTATTTTTGATGTCCGTTTGGGGAACTGGGTCTGTGTCAAATAGTTCCTCCAACACTTACAGAGCGTTTAGGCAGGCTTCCTTGGAAGGCTTTGGTCTTGGTGGCTTTTCCTCACTTCCCCCGTCATCCGACGTGTCGTTGTGCATGATGAAATCATCATCGCTGCGTTCACCCCAAACTGCAACGTCATCTGCTGTGTACACAAACTCCTCATAGGTACAGTCTGGGGCAAGCTTTCTCCGTGTAGTAATGTCGAATGGAGCAACTTAAGCACACTGTGGAAGATTTGCTGGCGGTTCAGGCTGGGGGGACAACAATGGACCAGGCTGGAGCTCACCATCACACACACCCATCACTTCGGGGTCGTCGTCTTCCTCAACATCTGGGAGAGTTGATAAGGGGCCTTCGTCCACGACTAAGTAGTCGTGACGGAAACCGTTTCGGATTGTTTCTGTGCTGACACTGTCCCACGTACCTGCAATTTCATGCATTGCATTCAATCCACTTCGTGAAAATTAATGACGTCATCCATGCTTTCTTATTAAAATCGTACAGGCATGGGAGTAACATGTAGCCCTTGAAGGCACGAGGCTTCTGGAACTTCCAGATGACAAGTGGTTTCATCTTGTCTGTGACGTCCATGTTGACACAGAAGAGAACAGTAAGACGCTCATTACTCTTCTTGCCACCCATGTATTTCGCCCCCTTAACTGCCAGTGTCTAACTTGGTAGCAAGTCGTAAAACATTCCTGCTTCATCCACGGTTGTATACGTCGCTTGGTTTAGAACGCCTGAGTATCTTGTGCAATACAGGCAGCCAATTATCCACGGCGCCTGCAGGGACCGACCTGCTTTCGCCACAGATGTTGCAGATGGAGATGTTATGACGTTTCATGAATCCGTCGAGCTATCCCCTTGACACTTTGAAGTTTTCCAAGTTCATTTTAACTGCAAACATGTCTACTTCGCCTGGAACATTGGGCCATTAATTGGCACACCCTGTGCCCTCTTCTCCTTGAACCAGTCTAACACAGCCTTCTCTAAATCAGGATTGCCTGAAACTCTTTAAGTTCTTCACTTTTACACTGTGCCCTTCCTTCTCCACAACTTAAACAATAGCTTCTTTGTTCTTCAGCAGTGTAAATAATGACGAAGTCGAGATGTTGTGCTGGCTGCAACATCACATTTTGTAACCTTCCCCTTGTAGTGGTACTTAGCCACCCTTCGATTATTTACTATTGCTTTGCCACGGCTAGTTATCTCAGTCAGTAGTCGCAGGAGTCCCCAACTCAACCACGTGGGCACGAGAAGAAATCAGAAATAAGATACGGACCAAATAAGCGATTCGCCATGCACAGCTCAGGATGCTTATTCACAATAATAAACAAATCTTGCAATTCGTTTCAGGATGTTTAATCAATGGATCGATTAGCTCAACATGGTCAAGTCACCCTCAACTTACATTGCACGCGGTGGGCTCCCTCATTCTACCTCTAGTTATACTGCAAAAGTTACAAATTAAATTATGATCCAAAATTATTAATTGCACAGCACTATGCTCATGTTACCCAAAGAGAAAAACAAAACACTTAAACTTGCTATAGCGTGGTTCCGACTAGTACCGCATGGCCCGTGTAGCCGCCGCCGCTCTCAACAGACACGTCCGCACCCTACCACATCTCAAACGCTAAGAAGGAATGCCCGAGGTCCAGCGACCTCGCTGGCCCCGGCGGAAATGCCCATAGACAACATACCACTGCACGGCCATCCTAATGAGCACTCTACCTACTG
>PNEQ01001396.1:0-11647 GCA_003012365.1 Medauroidea extradentata
CAGCGCTGCGTCTCACTCCCACCCCCTCCGCTCCCCAGCTCTACCACGCCAGAAGCCCGTCACGGCCAGTGACCGCGCTATGACACGTAAACGAGAAAACAAACGAACGAGAGAAGAGAAACAGAAAGGTTAAAGAAAGCTTCGCTCAACCTAGCGCACGCAGCAACAATAAAACAAAGGGTCACTCAACTTCACCGAAGATCTCAAATCCGCTCAGCGCGACTATGTATCTTAACAAAAATTCATCTAAAAAAATTTAAAAAAAAAAACCCGAGAATTAACCAACGTAACAATATGTCTCACCATATTATACTAATACTATTTTATCTCGTTAATAAAGCATACGTTTTTGTAAACTTAAAAATATAGGCCTAGTCTTTTAATCATAATACTCTTGTTAACTTAGGAACATATCACTTTATTTTAAGAAAAAATAATTTTCAAAATTAAGTATCTTATTCCATAGTCTGATGAGGTTGTAAATTTTCGTAACTTTGCAGCAGGTGGTAACGTATATCTGTCAGTTGAAGAGAAGGGTTGGTATGGTATAATTTTAATTGCAAAAATATATCTTGAAGTAATGTTCCTTATTTCAGCAGTTACTTTAAAATGCATGATTTTACAGCATCAAGCTGCTGTTATTTGGTTCACGCCGATCCCGCACTATGGCTGCCGCCGGCATGTAGTGTAAAGCCGCGGTGGTAGAGCGATTGATTGCTGGACGTCACTGCGGCAGCAGAGTCGCGCCGTCGGTTATTTTGACTCAATAAATGTACCGTTCTGTATCATTGTGAATAGCACATGCTAACTTTTTTTAAATACTCCATCATTTAACAGCATGTTAAATAGGTTTAAACACAATGCAGTTTTAAGGCACCTTTTTTTTTCGTTTCGGGAATCAAAAGTGATCCAATTCGGTAATAGCGAGAACTCTACTATAGTGAGGATCGAACCTGGAACCATGACACCTCGTTATAACGAGATTCTACTGTACGCTTTTTCTTTAAGTTTGTTTACTTCCTGAACACGAGAAACAAGCACAGATATACGTATAAAATTACGGCAAACTTCAATGTTAACAGCTAGGTGATCAAGTGTTATGCTCGCGTGCTTCTCTACAATTTGGAATTAGGCCATTCGACACCATTTTGTTGACCTGTAGTTACAGTACTCGCTCACATGACCACCCCAATGGCTGGTCACTACTTGTACAAAGTTGCACTAAGATGATTTCGCTCATGTGACAGCGCCACTGGCTGATCACAACTTACACGAAGTTGCTCAAGTTCAAGTGACAATTGCATTTATCGATATACACGCATATATGGTTGCTTTGTTAACTAACTTGGGTAATGCTCTCGTTGTAATTGTTGTGATGTTAGAGTATTATTAATGCAAAGTGACAAAATAATTTCCAATTTATTCAAAGTGAACTTTGTAATGGCATGCACTAAAATGTCTACAGAGCTAGAAAACTATCATTTCCAGTTGATGAAAAACATCGTACCGGACACGTGTTTCCCTTGGGTATGCCAATTCCAGCAAAAAATTAATCGTAAAAATTGCTAAATTTTTAAAGAGTCAGTTCTGTGACAGAAAAACAAAAATGCATTTGCGTGTCATATTACAACCAACTGAAAAATTATTTTAATGAATGATGTGTGGGTGCAAAAGTAAAAATGTACCAATTAACGATGTTTTATCGTCAGAAACCGCACAAGTCATTTATTTATTTATTCAGCGTCCCATGTACACCCAGTACAGCAAACTTGAAATTGAAAATTTTTGCCCTTCAAATCGTTGGTTCAACTGCTTTAAACACAAACATAACCTTGTTTATTGGTCAGTCCTTATTCAATATTTACCACTTACTGTATTATTTTTTACTTTGAATTTTTTAAAACTAAATATAATTCTTGGGTGTGGCTTTAGATGTTTAGGAGTTTATTTTTTGTGAAAATTGTTAGTTTACATTTTTTTATAGCTATTTAACTGTTTAATTAATACAAGCCTTTTTTCTGCATTTTCCACTTTTTACACTTTCCTGCTTTTTACACCATTTTTGCAGGATTCCTTGAATGGTGTAACAAAAGGGGTTCTACTGTATGAAATTCAAATTTTGAATACTACAGACTTAAAGCAAATTTCAAGAACCATTGAACATAGTTAAGTTTTATATGGTTATGTTCTTAGTTTTGGATTTCAGTCAGTTTCCTCTCAACATGCCAAAGTTTTCAACGTGCTAGTTAAATTTTATTTAAAACTAGAGTTATATTTTTATTTGTCTATTGGTCTATGTGTAGTGTAGTAAAATGTGTCACTAGGAGTAACCAGCAGTTCCAGTCTACACCTAACAGTGTACTACACTTCATAATACACATTGACACATCTTCACACTCCTACACTCTACTGTACAGAGGTTACACACACAGTACTCTCTATTTTACAATAACTTCAGTATTTTGACAGTAAAATTAACTCAATCAATTTAGTTATTCAATGCATTTCATAAGCCTTCTAAAAGCAAACAATCTACAGTGGAACCCCTGAATTACACCCCCTGATTCTACACTTTCCTGCTATTTACACTATTTGTATTTGGTCCCATTCAATCATTTTACATTGTAACCTTCCCTCAGATTACACATTTTCCTGCATTTTACGACATTTTTACTGGTCCCTTGAGAAGTGTAATTCAGGAGTTACACTGTATCTTATTTTACAGTTATTGAATTACAAATACAGTCATGCGTTTTCCTTAAAAATATAAATGTATTATAATTTTTGTTTTACAGTGGAAATGTATATTTTAGGCTACGCCAATACTTGAGCAAACACCACAAGCCTGATCACAAAGTGCTGCACTCCAACCAAGAGATGTTCTACTTGTGTGCATACAGACTCCTAACAGTTCAGAGCTTTTTTATTGCTAAAACTGGCTGAACAATTTAACACACTATTAAGATTTTCCCACACTGTGCTTAATAATGTGTGCTCTCAACTCGGAACTAGAAATGAATTTTTTTAAACATACAGTACAAGAAAAAGGTTTCTCACCAGAATGTTTACGAATATGTACATTTAGTTTAGATTTCTGTCTAAATTTGGCTAAACATTCCGTACAAGAGAAGGGTTTTTCACCAGTGTGAGTAAGCATGTGTCTCACCAAGGTACCCCTCACAGTAAATTTTGCTGAACACACTGTACATGAGAAAGGTTTTTCACCAAAGTGAATACGCATGTGATTGTTCATGCTAGAAACCTGAGTAAATTTTGCTGAGCATAGTGTACACGAGAAAGGTCTCTCACCTGTATGAGTAACCGCATGTTGCTTCAAGTGTGACTCACGAGCAAATTTTGATGGACATAATGTGCATGAGAATGGTTTTTCACCAGTGTGAATAAGCATGTGTCTCATCATGGTAGAGCTCGCACTAAATTGTGCTGGACACACTGTACATGAGAAGGGTTTCTCACCAGAGTGAGTACGCATGTGAGTGTACATGCTAGAACTCCTAGTAAATTTAGCTGAACATACTGAGCATGTATAGGGTCTCTCACCAGTATGAGTATGCATGTGTTCATTTAAAACTGATTTACGACCAAATTTGGCTAAACATGTCGCACATGAAAATGGTTTTTCACCAGTGTGCTTTTGTTTATGTTTGTTCAAGCTAGAATTTTGAGTAAATTTTGCTGGACATAGTGTACATGAGTAGGGCTTTTCACCAGTATGAGTAAACATATGTTGCTTCAAGTGTGATGTATATGTAAATTTTGATGAACATAATGTACATTTGATAGGTTTTTCACCTGTATGAATAAAAATATGTCTTATCAAGTCAGACTTATAGCAAAACATGGCTGAACATTCTGCACATGAGAAAACTTTCTCCCGAACACGTACCTTATTAGGCTGCTTTCTGTAAGAACGTACAGTCAACTTGGGCAAACATGAATTGCTAGAGGAAGTTCTACCTGCTGCAGCATCGTTCTTACTGATTACAATATTCTCATCTGGCAACACTGGGGAGTCGCATGTGTTCTTGTCATCTTCTCCAGTCACGTCCAGCTCCTGATGAACATGTTGCAAGGAACTGTACTTTACGTCGCTCGGTGAAGTGTAGTTTTGTTCAACACAGCTGCCTTCATCAACATCCGGTAGTTCATCACTTCCTGCAGTTTATGAAAACACAGTAGACAAAAACCTGACAAGACAACTAGCAATCTATTACATGACTCTCACACTTCACAGGAAATAAATTAAATATTCTTACTCTCACACTTCACAGGAAATAAATTAAATATTCTCCGCAAATGTACAATCATGCAAAGCTATATATTTTAAGTTCATAAACTAACTTAGAGGTGAACAAATCACATGAGAAAATAAAGTGTACAACTGAAAGAAGCCAATATCCTAATCTTACTAATTCTAAAGGCATATATTTGCACTACAAACAAATATTTGCATAAGCAAAATACCCTCAAGTCAGCAGACTCACAGCTTGTGTTAGCGTGGATGCTCAATACAAGTGTGCCAACGGAAGTGGAACTCACAGAATTATATACAGTAAAACCTCAATTACAGTTTACCAACGTAGCAGTGTTACAAACCTGATTCAGAACTATGAAAAAATCCACAAGAAGATAAAAAAACCAGGAAAAAAAACAATTTTACAAAAGTGTCTGCCCACAGAGACAAGATACAAAACCAGGTACAGTACACTCCCGATTATTCGGTTTGCGGATTATCGTGTGCAATTCCATAAATAAACACAAAAGACATGTTGAAGAAATTATTTTTTTAAATTTGTTTTTAGATACATTTTATAGCCTGGTTTTTCCCCCACCGTTAAATAATCAAAAAATTAATGTTAAAAAGGAGGACTAGATACACTTGGATATTACAAAATAAAATACAGAGAAGACGTTTGAGATTATAGTAGCAAACAAAGCGCAAAGAATTTGATATCTGTGCATCAGGCTTGCCACCCTCGACAACTCTTACGCCAGTGTCTTGGAACCGTTGCGTGCGCCCGCGACGGCCGGAACAACCGTGGCATGCAATAGAGACAGACACAGCTGTTATCTCCACGATTCTAGTAGTGCACGTGTGTACAATTACCGCTATGTGGGATGGTGTTTACAGTTAAGTTGCTAGTGATTACTTCAGCCAGGTTTACACTACAGTTGAAATGGCAAGTAAACGTACAAAGGTGGTCCTAACTATTGAACAGAAGCTGCAGTTAATTAACAGATTAGATCCAGGAAAAGAAAATCTGACACCAGACCAAGTGCATAATGCAGACGAAAGCAGTCTGTACTGGAAATGCTTGCCATCAAAAACACGCGTTGGAAAATGGAAAAAATGCACCGGGACACAAATCTTCAAAGGAACAGATAACTGTCGCGTTGTGCAAGTGCATCTGGTACCCATAAACATAAGCTATTAGTGAATGGTAAAGCTAAACGTCCAAGGTCATTTAAGGGTACTGATGCCACAAGTCTTCCAATTCATTACTACAACCAGAAAGGTGCTTGGATGACTAGAGAAATTTTTGAAAATTGGTTCAAAAATCAGTTTGTCCCTGAAGTTAGGCGTTTTCTGAAAGAAAAATTTCTTCCACAGAGAGTAGTTTCATTACTGGATAATGCTCCATCACATCCTAGCGAATCTGTTCTCGTTTCAGACGATAGCGTGATAACAGCGAAATTTTTGCCCCCAAATGTTACTTCTTTGAATCAAACAATGGATCAAGGTGTGATTGAGGCTATGAAAAGACAGTATCATGCTGGCTTACTTCGGACTCTTGCCACAGAAGAAGACAACATTGTTACATTTTGGAAGAAAACAATTCTAGATGCCATACATGGAGTTTCCTCAGCATGGTTGGAAGTGAAACCTGTGACACTGGTTTGTTCCTGGAGGAAAATCTTACCAGATGTCTAAAAGACGGATTTTTTTTGGTTTTTCAAATGAAGAAAAGTCTATCGGATTCAGTGAAGAAAGAATCACTACAGAAGTGCTACCCTTAATTGAAAATTGAAGTGGTTTTGAAAATGTTGATGAAGAAAATCTCACAGAGTAGCTACAGGTAGGTGTGTGAGCTCGGTTTCGAAAAACTAAATGATGACGAAATAGTGACAGCTGTAACACAGGACTCGTCAGTGACTCATCAGAGGAGAGTGCTGAGGAAAGTAGTGTACGTGTAACACATTGCAAGGTGATGCTGTGTGTTGATAAACTGCTAGACTACATGGATCAGTGTGGGTTTGAGTACACCGACATAGGAGCTGCGAGAAAAATTTGTACAGCAATAAGAAAAAACCTTAATTTTAGCAAGCGAACAAAAATTACAGAACGTGTTTCACACACATCTCGGGAATAAATGTAGTGTTGCATTTTTGTAACTTTACATTGCACAGTTTTCTGTAAATTTAACCTTTGGGGACAATGTTTAATTGCAGATTATTTAACTTTAAAGTGTACATATTGTGTGTAAAATTTTATTATGCGTCTTTTTATCACGTATGTATTTAAATATCAGAGCAAATCATTACTCATGTACATATGTGTTAAATACCATACTAAATACTAATACTATACACACAGATAATAAGTAAAAAATATCAGTTTTCATTATGTACCTATGTTTACTGCGCAACCTATGCACGCCAGACAAAAAGAGTAATCATGCTAATGCTCGGCAGACTGCTGCTAGCCATACACACGTAGCAACGTGTTATCTGTTGCTGACTTGACGCAGTTGCTCGTAGGAAGAGAGGAAGGGAGACCCCCTGCTGGCGTGATACACTCCCTCCCGCCACCACTCCCTGTAGCCAGATACATGCAGCATGCATGAGATAAACAAGTTGCGCGCAAGGTCAAGCCCAATGACGGAGGATAGCTTCCTTCCGAAACTACAAAACAAATACAGATCAACCGCCGAATGTTACTTTAAACATTTATTTCCTGCGGAGTTGTGTATGTATGAAGGCATACACTCGGGTGGGCGCTACCTTGATAAATACAGTATTATTTGCATTAGTACCTATTTTTTAGATTAGGTATTCGTGTTTTTTGATTATTCATGCATGCCCTCCCCATCATTACCCCGAATAATCGGGAGTCTACTAAGTCTAATAATTAGGTACGACAAACTGCAAGAAAAACTAATACAAGAGTTACTGAGAGAGACCCCGTTAGTAAAACACATTGAAGTATTTCTAAGAAAAATAAAAAAAATACAATATGAACAACACTATGGTAAAATAAAAATTAGGTATTTGGGTACCAGCCAAGCAAAATTTAAGCTTGGCCACCAACTTTAGACCATCCTTTCCTCGCCCTAAAACAGACAGATGGACGACTATATATGAGATAGTTTCTCACGATTTGTCAGGTAACTGGTATCAGCTGGTGTATAATTACTAAATATCCTGAAACTAGCCCTATCTTTACCTTCCTGATTTTACACATACGCAAGTAGAACCCAAGTACATTATTGCACAACAACAATTACTGAAACCTCTAACAAACAACATCGCTAACAATTACAAAATGGCAAACAGTTCTAGTTACATGAAAGCAGGAAGAGTGAAACACAGATAAAAGAAAGTGACTGGACAAAGGCAGGAGGCATTAGTGTGACAGAGTGTGGCAAAGTCATACTTCCTGTGTGCCATAATACTGAGCTGTTACAATTTTTCAGCAGGTGGAAACTTGCCGAAGCAGAAACAGCAAACTCAATTACTATAGTTGACGGGCGCATGCAATGTTTAGGGGTTTGGAATAGTGCAGATCTATACTAGAAATATTTATTGATCTCATTTTTTTCCATTACAACATTCTGGTGGGGCGTACACATGACAATATATAGTACATTGCTACCCGTTTCAACTCTTTTTTGGTTAACAATTATAGGTTTCATTGCGATACCTTTTTTGTTATACATACTGTGTATTAAAATAAGTTCGTACATTTTTCATGTAATTTGGTTTATCCCACAAGGTACTACTGGATATGAAGTCACGAGCTTCTTAGGCATTACATTATGTTATAATGTTTCTTCTCAGTGATGGGTTTTATTTATACTTCTATACTTCTTTCGACACCAACATTTTCAATATAAAGTAATATATGTTTCAATGTATTTTCCTATTTATACTTAAGATAATAAAAATTAACAGCGTAAGGGTCAGAACAAAGAGAGCAGACATCTGAATGAGCATCCGTATGCATCTGCCGAACCCCAACAATGACTTAAAATTAAGCCCTATAACGGAGAAGTCACAGATTATAAAGTTTGGGGAAAACTGGAGGGAGTATCCTTAAAAAAACCAGCTGGTCAACAACATCTGCCATGTCTCCCATATGCGAAAAATAGGACAGAACTTGCCAGGAATCAAACTCAGATTGCACGGATGGGAAACAAGCTCTCTAGTTACTGCTCAAGCCGCAACCCCTTACTGCAGATGATTAAATGCAGACAGAGTGGCTAGGTAAAACTTTGTGCTAGTATACGTATTTCATATTTTTAAGGGAAGGATACATATACATATGCTTATTACAGTGGTAAGAAACTCCTTTGAAATTGGAGCTCAGTTCAACTCAAGATCTTTTTAAAAAAAAAAAACTTCCTTTGGAAGAAAGGAGCTAGCTCACACTCCAAAACTCATATTTCCTGGAGCATAGCTCATTTTCAGTTCCTATCATAGACTTTTAGCAATAGTAAAATGGTTCAAAAATTTTTAAGCTACATCTATTCATTTGCGTTAACGTAAATTAACTTTCAACACTAACAGGCACAGTTAGTTTATTTAAGTTTAAATTATCTTTAAGTAATGTTGAATTTTAAAATAATACGCACCGCATAAATATTTCATTACAATTTTAAAAAATTCAAACTTTTCTCAAATATTTACAATGGCTATTTTTTCAATTACCAAAGTTTATAAAAGGGCTTACTTTATTATCAGCAGACTAGGTATAATTTCAACACTACTGAAAAAATATATAGCCTGCTGAAAATTCATTTTATACATTTGAATGTAGTTTGTGGGCATAAAAAAACCTAATAATAGTGGTAAATACCTATTTTAAATCTAACATGTTACTATTAATTTTAGAATCATATAAATGGACCACACAAATATTTAACACCAATTTTTATGATCAAATACATTTTTCTGTTTAAACAGAATATTGACAGTAGACAACTATTTTCACAGTTATCTACACAATTTTATTTACCAAAGCAACAAAACACTACAGTGATTTACATTTGCAGGCTTCCTTTCTAACATCAGCTATGCGCAGGTCGCATGTTCTGAGCGTGTAAGCAAGGAATTGGGGAAGCAATGGGTTGCTCACTCAGCTCGGCATGTCTTATCTCGCCAACGACTGTAGTATCTCTCCCATAAACACTATCTTGGCCAATGTTAGAAGTTAAAAAGGCTAAGGCCCATTCTACAGTGAAACGGAGGGGTAAGAATGGGATGTGTAACACACAAACAAAATGAGCACAAGGAGTAAAACCAATTTTCTATTCTACAATGCATGAAAACGCACAATCAAACGTCGGACTTGCGACCTATATTTATGTATGTATTTCCTGCGATCGCCATTTTAGAGCACTTTACAGAGCCTATGCACGGGATTGGCACTACTGGTAGGCGCTCGGCCGTATTTTGTAAACAAACACTGTTACAGGTTAACAAATGTTGCAAAGGCAGTTATACACGAAAAATAGACATTGGATACTCACTTGGATGTAAGTAAATACTTTTCTACAAATAAAGCTTTGTCTTCATAACCTTACATGCAACATATTATCCTTACGTAAAAATAAACGGCAATACGGTGATTGGCAAAGGTGCTGGCGAATACTACTGCCCTTAGGCCTAAATGGTAAAGTGTTAAAAATCAGGGGCGAGCGTTTATGTAATTTGCAAGTGGACGTAACTGTGTTACGTCAAGAGTAGGGTGCAGCATTTTATGCACCTCTAAAATGATCACGTCTGACAAAACTACAACCACCCCCTTCCCTTTGAGGTCAAACTCTTTCTTCCCCTCCTCTCATTTTCTATCTCTGTCTTATGACATGCATGCATACACAAGCTTCCTCTCTCGTGTCTTTCAGCAGCTCGCAGCTTTCTGAGATAATATTTCACTGTCCTCCACCTCCCATACCAACACAACCTCACGGCCACACCACACACAAAAGAGTGTGGCAATGCAGCTGGGCAGACTGTTAGAGATATAAGGAAGCACCCGCGACAAGTGATATTTCATGGTGCTTGCTCGAGATTATCGGGAGGGGTGAGTACTCACACAAGCTGACACTACAAATTACGGAGCGAAGTTACAGTGGAAACTACTAAATAAAAAAGAGCTGAACTTCAGGCAAAACTCCAAAAAAAGAGCTCGCTACAATGAGCGCGCTACTTTGAGCTAGCTCCTTCCAACCACTAGCTTATAGGTATCGTCTTACTTGGAAGACGTCTGCCTATTCCATGAAATCAATTTTACAAAAGTGTTTGTTTTACATTAATTATAAAAACCACTGTTAAACAAAAAAAACACTAATTTGTACTGCTTAGAGGTAAAACTTGGTGTTATACTCAGGACTTCCATGACAAGTAGACACCCTTATAACACATGATTATATTGTATTTTTCACAGCCTTCACCAACCACAGTGCACATGAGTTGACATACCTGAGCCATCTTCTTCAGCTGCACAGAGAATATGGTTCTCTTCTAAGTCTCTTTCTTCCTTGATCTCTACCTCACACTCTATGTCTACGCCAACATCGTCCACACTGCTAGAGGGACTGCCTGGTTCTTCTGTCATGTTTCCCTCAGACTGCAATACAAACCAGAACAACAATCTCTCACATAGCATTGAATATACTCAGTGGGTGGATACAATGTTATATCTCTCAGAAAAATCTTCCCTAAAAAGTTATTGTAGTGCTACAGTTGTTTTACCTTATAATTGCAAGTAGTAATTAATCAAAAACAGAGTTAGTGGTTCAATGTACTGAGTCTTCATACAAATCTTGCACAATTTCAACTACAGCTTGTGCCCGTTTCACGACACAATTTATTACTAAATAAGCAAAGGCATGTATCGTATCACTCAAGCGGGTCGCCAACGGCAACGGGCCTGATAAAGCCAAGTATCCTTGTTACCCCCACACCCACAGTCACAACTCACGCTACTAATGGCAGATCAAACAGGGCACTCAAGGTACTACACTACTTTCAGGAATACTCTCATGTAGGCGAAAGACAGTGATTTAATTAATGACCATTTAAACGGTACACGGCAAAAGATTAACACATGAACGTATGGCAAACAAGTGGAGTTTACAGTTGCAATTAACAAACAAATATTCAAAATTAACATTTGGGAAACTAAATGACGTCGCGGAGTTCCGCTCCCCTCGCGGCCGACATGGCACCAAACGAGCAAAGCATACGGAAACTAAACGCTGAGAAAAGCAGACAATAATTAAACTAAGACAAAAGTTGAAGAGAAAGCTTACCAGTTTACTAAAAGACGTGGCTCCGGTGCCATGACGGCCTCGAGGCGAGCGGACATACGCATCGAACGAAAGCGTGGAGACGAGTGGCCCAG
>PNEQ01001397.1:0-17235 GCA_003012365.1 Medauroidea extradentata
GTGACAACAAATTCAAAGTGCCAACATGAGAATAATTACTGCTGTCTAGGATAAGTGGCCCTCAGCTAAGTGTTACCTAAAAAAACACACATTTTAATGGTGAAACGCCATTTTCGTAAGTATCAGAATTAAGGGACCCTTAAGCTTAAGTGTCCCTTAGCTGAGGGCTTGTTTAGGGGATGTTGGTGAAACCGGCCCTTAGTATTAGAGTTTTATTTTAAATAATTTTCTGTTTTCATGTTTATTTTTGAAAAGTAGTTTTCTTTCCTACAAAAATGTTAAAAAAAAAATTTCCGAAGCTACATTTGCATAACGTTTCGAAAATACCTAGTAACACAAAAATTACAAGCTCATACTATCCCTTTTTTTTATATAAAGTATTAGTCTACTTGCAATAACTATAATATTGTTACAAGTTTGAGGAAAACTTAATGTGTGAACATTGCCCATGAGTTCTTTTCGGATAGAGTTCTTATAATTAGAAATAAAATAGTTGAATTAAGTTATTGATTTACTAGATCACAAAGTTTACAAAAACACCAAACAGCAATCAACTATAACTTTCACAACACAATTAGTTATGCACACAATTACTCCTGTGTCGCAGACACGTTAATTAACTTTGACTATTAAAGCACAAAAAATGTCTTCCATCAATTAATTAAACACGACAAATCACAATAAAATTAAGTCATATATCCAATCAACAGTCTCTCAAATAGTGACAGTGTACAACCTTAATAGTCCGCAGTGGTGATGAATCGCCGTGTGCTGCGCAGCACCCCGATTGCAACGCTGTCTTCACTCTTGAGGTGTTCGGTTCGACTCCCATCGCGCACCTCCTTTTCGCTGGTCAGCCCTCCGCAGAAGTCCTCTTGTTTCGCCCAACCCTACTCCGAAAGTAGCCGCCTCACAGTAGACTCTGACTGCACCAAGATGTCTTCACCAGTCTCTCTCCACAAGCATAACACCTTCCTCTAGCACGTCTAATAGCGAACTGTCTCCAAAGTTGTCGATTCGGCGCTTATATACACGCAATACAGTTGGGGACTCCCCGCATTTCAGGGGTCTAGAAATAGATACTACCACATGTTTCGGAGATGACTCAAGTCATGTAGGCCGCACTTGTAGGGTTGCAGTTAGGACAGGTATCTATGATGTAACTTCGGCGGGACTTCCATCACATAGCCGTCAGGCCTGTGATTCAGGGGCCAGTCCACAAAGTGTTACGAAACAGCTGTCGACCACCGGCCTCCAGATACATGGCACGAAACAATATTAATATAGCAGCATGAACTGACCTTCAAGCATCGGAACAGTTAGTTTTCGTGCGCACAAATTTTATCAATTTCGTAGTTTGCCAAATATATTATGTTTTCATTTTTTCTTGTAAATTGTATTTTCGGCATAATAAAATCATTAATGATACACACACTCCATGCGGCTTTATTTCACATCGTTAATACACACTTCAACAAAAAAACTTTTAATATATTAAACCATTTATTACATATTTTGTATTAAATATTTCGTCGTGTGCAAAATTAATTTTATATGCGAAACTACACCTTGCATTAAATCTACAGGAGTGAAGGAAAAATTTCATTATTGATAAAAATACTTTTGATAAATTGTCTAACTTAGTGGAAAGGAAGTGGGTGGAGTTTAAGTCTGACCGCCGTAACTGAAGCGCCAATAAACCACAATATTCTCGGTAACTTGGGGAAGTGCAGTCAAACAACAAGGGGGTGTAAGTGAACTGCAGTCAAACAACAAAGGGGTAAAATTTCCAAGAAAGTGTCCACGGTTCTTCTACGGCTGTGACCTAGGTCAAAAAGAATTGACAACACACTGAGAAGAGAAGAAAACGCCTATTGTGTTGTTTCGATTGTATTGTAAAAAGTGTCCATACTAGCAGACATATTTAGAAATGATATTTAATACTGAAGATGAAGCTTTTGCAGCTGTACCAAATAATGCACTATAAACAATAGAGGGTATTCTAATAGAATGGTGACAGGAAGCTAGAAAATACACTACACTTAACTAGTCTGATGAATAATAAAAATAAAAAATACCTTTTTTACTTTTTACCTATTCGGAATAATAACTACCAAAAAAGTCAAAATTCGTAAAAATCACTCATTTACAGGGATTAAATAAATCCCGAAAATATTGCCAAACTGTTTTTAAAGATGCAGATAATACTGTAACATACAACTTTAATATGTTGGAATGAAAAATACGTTATTCATCTGCTGCCATCCAATTTGCATGGAAATATTTTTTAGGCATATTTTCTCCATTATCAAACATGCCATCAAAAGTAAGTCGTGCAGTGAACAGCAAGATACTCGCCATTACTTGTAGCGGACGAGCTCGTACTAGTCATCTTCCTCTAGATAATTCTAGGTTAGATAGAAAATGTTTTCTCATATGGGAGAGTTTGGCACAGGGATTAATTATTATGCTGATTTTTTCGAAGCAATCGCTAAGGGACACGGTCGTAGAAGAACAGGTCTGGACACTCGCCTATCTAACAATGTATTTTGCTTGACCCCCTTGTTGTTTGGCTGTAGTTTGTCAAGTTACCGAGAATGTCGTACTTTCTGGCGCTGTTTTCCGGGCGGTCAGACCCAAACTCCGTCCACTTTTTTCCATTGTTAAATTTATAAAGTAAATAAAGATTGCTGGATCCTTTTCTTAAATTTATGAGCGAAGAAAGTATTTCATAAATTAATAAAAAAATACGTTTTGATAAATTGTTTATCTTAACGGAAAGGAAGTGGGCGGAGTTTAGTCCAACCGCCGAAACATCAGCGCCAATAAATCACAATATTCTAGGTAACTTGGTGAACTACAGCCAAACAACAAGGGGGTAAAATATCCAGGCGAGTGTCCAGACCTGTTCTTCTACGACCGTGCTAAGGGACCAGAAAATTCCTATAGTAGAATTAACTATACATAGAGGAAGAGCTAAACTCACAGGTCGCAGCCATATTTGCACTCAATTGTAGAACTTCCGCGAGAAACATTGCAGCAGAAATGATCCGGTGCGTACCTATCGAGTACAACTCTCAATTTAAAATCTTTCATTGGAATACCAAAATCCGAATGCTTCCAACAGCAGTTCTGGTAACTGGAACATGTGTCACCCATCGGGTGAGCACCAGGAGCATTTGGGTGCAGTAATTAAAATTTACCATAAAATAGCATGCTCTCTTTGACCTGGGATCATCTTGACCTTGATGTGGGCGGGGGATGTTGTTCGGTGTTAATTTCCACTGTATAGCTCCGGTAAAATAAAGATAAATTTTCCCGTGCGACAGTAGCGTGCACAGAACACGTGCCAGGTAGCGCCAGCCTGTTATTGGAGAACATGCACTCGGAGAGAGAGAAAGAGACTCTAATTTACGGGACCATATGGCCGACAGCTGTGGTGTGATAATAACGCTCCTCGCTCGTCGTCGTAGATACTTACGCAGGAGAATCTTTTGGCGCTCCCCATGCCCGTAGCACAGACAAAACACCAAGTGAAAACACCCTATGCAATACACTGGGACAGTACGGCTTATTTTATCCAGCACCCTGAAGGTCGTGAAGCAGCAAGCAAATAAACTACATACCTCAATGTATGATGCATTTATTGCATAACACCATAATCCATACGAAACTCCAACATGGTGGTGTTATAAGGGGTCCCAATCCTGAGCCCGATTGGTAGGCTATGCTGCGTGAAGAAAAACACCACATGGGTGAAGAATACTATAAGTTAAGCCCCTGGGCGATATGAGTCGCAGGGTCGAGGGGCACCTCCAGGCCAATGAAAATTTAATAAAATGTTCCGTGAAGTTAAAAGTTACGCTATTGATATACTATGGATAACACAAGCCTTGAAGGGCCCGGATTGACAAGCATCTGACCACTTGCTTCGCCGCTTAGCACCTACAGGCGATTCCTTCCCACGCCGGTGACCTTGTCCAGCCGAGCGCGGGAAGCAACTGCCGAAACACAAAATACACTTCAAAACAAAGAGGGCGAAGGCCCGAAACACTTGTAAAATTCTAGCGTGCTGCTTAATGTCTCAAAAATTATTTTAGGGGAATGTTTTATGATTTTAGATTTCTTGAGATTTTAGTACACTTTAAATTTACGTGACATTAAATAAAACTGACAATACAAAAATGAATTAAATATTTAACAGGACGTACAAAACTTTTCACATGGCTAATATGGGTGTGTGGAGGAGGCGTGTCGGAACACCCTAGTAGGGTACAAACCTAGACACATGGTGGATTTGAAGTGATAATTGCTGTAATAGGGCGCCAGGTCATCGTTAATTTTAAAACTAGCCCGGGCGGACATGCCACTACATACTCTCAGGGTGGGTCGACGACCATGTGGCTGCCTTCTCAAACAAAGGCCGATGCGATACCTATACACGTGTAATGGTGGGGAGGGTGTTGAGGCCTCCTCCATGCTTCAAAGCACAAACAAATAATCAGCGAATTGAAAAAACTCATATACACTAAAAAGGCGGCACTAAGTTGCACCAGAGAAGGCTGGGCCCTGAAACTTACGTGACAGTGAAATAAGTTGTACACATGTTGACCTATGGGTGGTGTATTTCACATGAAAATGAGCACTATACACAAAGCTTGTATGTTGCTGAAGCGGGCCTGATCCAAAAGCCGGCCAGTAGTTGATGCGAATACGAAAGCAGGCTGAAGGGGCGAAAAACTTACGTGGTGACTTAAGTCCCGGGGTTTGTGAGTTGACCGGGATGGGTGGCGATCCAGGGAGAGCAGTAGTACGAAAAAAGGTTCCAAGAAGATATAACTACTGCAGTGACTGTGGTTGATACAAGTGGTGAAGCTTCCCTATGATGTGACGCGCATGCACACCCTATGTCCGCTTTGCTGCACTGTGGAACATGGCAGCGGGCGAGAGGTTGAGACCTCTCGTTCGCGCCAAGTCTGGTGAGGTAAATTAATTTTACTTTAAAAACACAATGCACTGAATGTTAACATCAAAATTGTCTTCCCTCACACTCTGTGATGTAGGGTGATGTTTCTGTAACGTTTTGAGTCTTTTGTTGTGCTTTAGTCATATTTTGGAGTTTCCAGAGTTTTTGGTGAACTTACATGTTTGATGTAGATTAATATTGGTGAATATACATACACACTACAATAGTACTAATACGTGCTAAAATTAACAAATACCCTTCTAAAAATATAGTTTGGCGTGTTATTGTGTGCAGTGCGGGCCTTGTGGTTCTGTCATGTTGGCACTGGCCACGTGCATGACCTAGATCATCATATGCATGGCTATATATAATTCATCAATATTTTTAGGTGCTAGATTCACACACACAACACTTTTTACTGAATTGAGAAAATTCTTGCATGAATTTTAAGGTCACTCGCATGCACTGTAGTTGTAAATAAGTGCGATCTCGTGGTTTGGTTTGGGGTTGTTACTCCTTTGTTAAGAAGGGGATCGTCAAACTACGAATGGCTGTTAGTACTAAAATTACACTAATTGCCATGCCACTTCCTGAATCTTATTCCGTTCACTCCTTGGCCCGGGGCCCCTACAAACAACTGAGAAGAAACTTTCGTGTCTGTGGTGACATAGTGGAGGCGGCAATGGATCTAGAACCCGGCGCTAGGCGGGTCACGTCACACTATAGATGTCAATAGGTGTAATTAATAATAGCACTTTCAAAAATAAATGTAAAAGACTTGCATGGCAGGGTTGGCTGCACGAACGAGTCCAACTTGCCCACTAGGCACAGGGGTGTTTATACAGTTTTTAAGGTTAAACACGAACAAAATTGAGTTATGAATTTGAAAGCATAACAAGGTTACCCCTGCCCTCTAACCACTGCTAGCTGTTGGTGGTGTAACCCAAGTTGACGTAGCTAGCACTTGGTGCTAATATTACTTGTGTTCAGTCAAAGTTAGTTTATGGGAGTTTACGTCAAGGGGGCACTTTCCTACCAAAAACCGGAAGTTCTCATAGGTTGTCGCACACACTGGACGCACCCGACGTCGTGGGGGTGGCGTCTGGACGCCACTACCTCTTGAGCGCACGTGGTCGGGCGCATTCCCATATTTGGAGGCGGTACTGCCGCTTCTGCCATTCCGTATCAGTGGGCGTGGTGCACATGATGGGTTACATTGATAGAGAGACGCGGGTATCGTTCGTCAACCTGATGGGTAAAACACTCTATGCTATCTTGTTTCTGGTGAGTAAAATGCCTAGGAGTGCCTTGGGAGCTGCAAGATCACAAAGACTCACCAAATCAAGGCCGAATGAAACAAACCTCATGAAAAGATAAAAAATATCGGAAAGAGCCTACCACACAATAGCAAAGGAATTTGTGAAAGTCCGCTATATTGATTTAATCTTCAAAAATACACACGAGCAAAACAAATCTATTTTAATGTTAAAAACTATGTTTCTATCTTGTAAATAATGTTTTACATTGTTCGGTTTATAGGAAATTGTTTTTATGTCATTGGCTAAACTTTACAGTATAAATCAAATTTTGAAATAATTTTGTGCAAAGCGTCTAATCGTGCACACTTTTTACTGTATGTTCGATGTTTTTTAACCTTAGAGCTAAAAGAGTATTTGCTCCTGCTACCTGAACAGCACACAAAAAATACTTCCGGTGTTACAAACTCAAAGGAGCGAGAAAAGATCAAAATTACCGGAAAAAAACCTACCACACGAATACAGAATGATTATAATTTCACATCTTGAAAAAATTATCTACTCCAAAAAAACCAAACTGCCTGACATAAATTAAAAAAAAAAAATACTGATGAGAATACTTGATGTACTTGACACATTAGGTAAAAGGTTGCTAACTTTTGGAATTTTCTGTGACCTTACAAAAGCATTTGATTGTGTAAACCATAACTTGCTCAAAGACAAATTAACATTTTATGGAGTCACTGCCAAGCTACTGATCTCATACCTTTCAGGAAGACAGCAACAAGTACATGTCAAAGATAAAACAACTTCTTTTTACTCAAAACCTGGTAAAATAAAATATGGTGTACCACAAGGCCCATTACTATTTCTGGCATACATAAATGACCTTTCATGTTCCTTGAATGCCAGAACTACACCCATTTTATTTGCAGATGACACCAGCATCATAGTTTCTGGAGTCAATAGACGATCTTAGAATGCTAGCAAACACTACTTTTACAAATTTGTAGTCGTGATTCTATGTGAACAAATTAAATCTTTATCTTGGAAAAACACATATAATGCAAGGATATAATGCATCTTTTAACTTATAGCGTATTCCAATTGACTGCTCCGAGGGCGCACCCATTTCGCCCCGAAAACTGAAAATATGCAATATATACACGTGATTGCTCGCAACGAGTGTGTATTGTTTATGCTCCAACAACTGGAACACGCCACATTTACAGTGTAAAACATTTGTGGCAACAAATTACTTGAAACACTAAATTATTTAACCCTAGGTACTCCAAAGCGGCCAGAATTTAATCCTACGAAATTTGAGAGGTTATTTTACTACAATTTTTCTTCTTGATCAATCGGTAAATAAATTCGGGGACGACTTGGTCCCACTAACCTTACTATAGTTTCAATAATGAACACAGTTATTAAAATAGTCACAGTATGTTTGCATTGCATACACTTATTTACATTTTTAAAGTTCCGGACAGTTATATAATTGCGTAATTTCCCCCACAGAAAACATTTTCTTTTGTTTACACAATCACTGGTCGACGCCGTAGTTGCACTCATTTGCAGAACCGTCTCTCGAGACGGTGCGGCAAAAACTGCTCCCGGTGCACACCCAGCGAGTGCAACTCTCAATTGGAATACAAAAATCCGAATGCTCCCAACGGGAGTTCCGGTAATTGGAATACGCGGAACTCGACCAGTGCTCACCGCGAGCAGTCCAGAGCGGGTACTGGAATACGCCATTAGGAACAGCAAACATAAGACTGACATTAATACTGCCAGAAATGCGGAAAAAATTAATGAATCAATTGTAACTAAATTTTTAGGCCTACAAATAGATACTTTATTAAACTGGAAAACTCATATTGAATATATTTGACAAAACTCAGTTCTGCATGTTTCGCTTTATGCAATATTGTTTATATCTTAAACAAAGATACAGTAAAAACATGGAGGTATAAGTCTATGGAGTGGCATCTGCCGTAAATTTCAATGGCAATCGTGTGAAGCCGATCATTTTTTAATATTTTCGAACTGCGCATGCGCAGGATGTTATTTTTCATGAGTCGCCATATTTTGGGTGGCAAAACAATAGCAGAAAGCAATGTATTTATGTAATTTTTTTTTACAAAAATTAGCGCAAATTCTCTATTTGAATCGTACACAACAGTTTACGATTGCTTCAGAAATTAAAAAAAAAAAAAAAAAACCGAATTAGCTCTCGCTGTGTGTATGTACTTTATAAACTTGATGAATTTAAATAAAAGTTTCTTACATGTACAAAGATAACCCTCCGCAACGATCGAATCTGTTTGTAAGGCCAAGAACTGCACAAACTTTCACCATAATGTGTAGTTAACAGAAAACTAAAAAATTTTCATTAAGCTCAATGTTATGTTTATACGTTTTGCCACCACTATCTCTATCCTTGTCTTTAAACGTCGTCTGTTGGCTGGCTTCAATTTTTCTCAAAGGCTTCCACCCCATAGACTAATACCTCCATGAGTAAAATCGGTTTATTATGCATACTTTCATTCTGTTATGACATATGGCATAATTTTCTGGGGGAACTACACAGACAGTAGTAAAAAAGTGTTTCATATGCAAAAAAGAGCTATCAGAATTATGAACAGTAAAACAAAAAATAGACAGATTCTTCTAGACCTCTTTAAAGATGTCCAAAATCTTGCTATTTGCATATATATATGTATGTATGTGTGTATTCAATACTCTCATTCATGTTCAAAAACAATAATTATTTCCAGAAAAATGAACTACTCCACAAGCACAATACGAGAATAAAAAAAAAAAATTAATAAATAAACACATTCACATGCCTTCTGTAAATCTTAAACTGATACAAAAAGGGCCTTCCTACTCCACTAGCGTCCGTTTTAATAAAGTCCCCAAATACCTTCAAGAAATGATCTCCTCAAATCCAAAACTCTTTACAAAACAGCTAATGGATTTTCTTGAAGAACAAGCTTATTCCATGGAAGAATATTTGAATATATTGTCACACACTGCACTAATCTATTCTATTTTTCTTCCGCTTCTCTTTCCTGTTTACTGTCACAGAATAAATAATGCTAACAGAAGCGACAAGGAAAGCTTTTTCATTGTTGTTAGGTATCGAACCAGCTCTCGGAGCGTACATGAATATAAACAATACCACGTGGATTATAGATATTGATTTATGTAACCACTCATATTGCTCGAGATATTGTAATAAGTTTCTATATTAGCTTAATATTTAAATATGGTAAACATAACGATTCGAGGCTCAACATTAGATCGACGTACTTAGCTTTTTAACCAATGCTATTGTACGAGCTCTCGGGGCGTACAGGAAAGTAAACAAAGCCATGTGGGAATTGAGACACTGATTTCAACAGCCGCTTAAATTTCACGAAATACTGTAATTTGTTAGTATCTAACTTGCATATTTAAAAATCGTAAAATGTGACGTTACTTACGTATAAGTTTCCTCACAGACAATAACATAGATCCTGTTAAACTGCAGTCTAACCAAAATTCTGCGAACTCCGACGCCATAGCAATCCAAAGAGAAAACGAGTACGATAATAATTACGTCTTGTCGCTTCTGTTACTAATTATTTATTCTGTGTTACTGTTTCAGATTCCCAAAACAAAGAATTTAATGAGTTGGTGTACTCTATTTTCTATGGTTGGTGTACAGAAAGAGCTGACGAATATTCAGTATGAATTCATATACCATATGAGATAGTATTGTCTGTATAAACATTTGTAATTGTTGTAAATGTATAAGTTTTCTATTTATTAAGTAATCTTCATTACTTGTCCAATATCTTTGTAATATTGTGTATTGAAAAGATCTTACGGATGCAATAAAACAAACACACAAGACACATGCTAGTAATGTGAATATCACAGTGCATAACTCTCTGCCGCCTTGTGTCTCGCACCACTGTCGTGACGTGGTGATTTTTTTTCTCGGGAGTCTGTTGCGAAGCAGATGGACTTGTTGGAGAACTGCTGGAAGGTGTCATGCTGTAGTAGTTGGTTGACATTAAACCTTACAAATCAGTGTCTGCAGGAGTTGATTATTAACTTCGTTATACAAATATCCACAACCTCTTTGAAAAGTCTTCAATAAAACATTTAATTATTGTAAATACTTAAATAAACATTTATCTCATTAAATTACATATTTGAACTAATTGCACTGTTTCTGAAAAAGATTTTATTTTTTAATAAGACGTTGCTATTATTATTAATTTAAAAACATTCTTTTCTGCATCTAGATTTAATGCCGAAGGTGGGGAACAGCTGTAGTGTTTGGGAATGGCAGCCTAGCCTCGAAAGTAAATTTTTAAAATTTCTGTGATTTGGAATGATTTTGAACCAAAAAAGTCGAATATAATTTAACTCTTAAATTACGTTAATTGAGATAATCCTCAGTAGTAGTGAGAAATAAAAGAACAAATATTGTAAACATTTACGTAAAGTTATTGTGTAATGTGCACTGATGATAAAATGCAATATGGACGAGGTTGTGGATGCTCAAGTAGTGATGGTGCGATCTCGGACTGTAGCTATGATAAAATGTAAGCTAGAGCAGTGAGGTACTGTGTTTGGACCGATCGTTGTCAGCATTGGACGTGGTTTGAATTGATGTTATTTTATTCTGCGTAATGGACAACACACATGATTGTTTAAATCCAGATTTTGTTTTGCCTTTAGAATCTCAAATTTTCCCCTGTGTCCTGAAACAAAATTTTGGAGTGATAGATGAAGGAAATGATGTTAAGTACTGTAAAGAAGATGCAAATTACAACATAAAAATTATGCCTATTCACAACACTACAGCGGTTACGGACGGTGATTCTTCAGTATCGCAGGTTTCTTCCCACATCAAAGATAGGTTATCTATAAAGAATGGGAGTGGTGTGAACGGAATTGTGAACGGCCTAAGTGTCAATATTGATCTCCAGCACGCACGAAAATCTGAACATTATTCAAACTGTAAAATATTAGGAAACAGTGCTAGTCAGTGTAATACGTGTGATGTTTGTAGTGGATGTGAAAATACAGCACAGATATTCAATTCTGTCTCGAACTGCGCTGGTAATAGTCAAGAAAATGAAAGTGTTAATGATGCTGCGGGCTGTGATGACACTAGATTGACAGGTGGCAATTTGGGCAAAGGCAGTGAAGATGACATTCAGTATGTTTCCTATAAGTCTGAGGTGCAGATGCCAGACATAATGAGACTCATTCAAAAAGACCTTTCAGAACCATATTCTATTTATACTTATAGGTACTTCATACATAATTGGCCAAAATTATGTTTCTTGGTAAGATAATTTAGTTTTGTTTAATATTTATTTAATTATCCTTAAGGTCCCCATGAGCCTAAATTGACTCGTTAGTAGGGACAGTATATACATATATTTCAATGATGGCAATCACTCAGTATGTTTCTTGGTAAGAAAATTGGGTTTTGTTTACTTTTAGTTCTATAATTTAACATTTTATGTATCTGAAGCCCCAGAGATGTAAAAAGCTTAACTTGTAGGTCTATTGACTTGGTTTAGTAGACTATGCTTAGTTGTATATATTAGGTGGCCATGAGAAAATTAAAAATATGTTTTTTTTTTTTTTTTAAATTTCGAGTTGAAATATAGTGTGGAAAAATACCTGTTGATGTTAAACAGGCATGGTATTTATGTATTTATTGAGACATTACTGACTGATCGAGGTGATGCAACAGTAACACGTTGGACTCAGGTTCAGGAGGTCTCAAGGTTCAATCCCCTGCACTGGCCATCCCGATTTCGGTTTTCCATAATTTCCCAATACCGCTCTAGGCGAGTGCTAGGATGGTTCCTTAACAAAGGCCATGGCCGACTCTTCTCTCAACTCCATTGTACCGTGGTTTGTCACTGTCTGTAATGACCTCGTCGAGATATAAAGCCCACTTACCTTACCTTGATGGTGGGGGGGGGGGTTAGGCAAGAAAACTGTTGGCAAGGAGCTATGTAGCAAGAGCGAGTAGAGTATGGCAAGTGTAGTTGGTAGTACCATTAAGGATGTAGAGGGATTAGTAGGGAACAAGTCGAGTACATAAGTTGGTAGAACATAAAACATTACAATAGAATGAAGTTAATGGTTGTAACTATAGGAGTATTAGCAGCAAACTGGAAAGATTTTGGGGTAAGGTTGAAAGTTGTGGAGGGGGATGTAGTGGTGGCAAGTAGAAACATGGCTTAATGATGAGGTGTTCGTCAGTGAATGTAGGCAGAGTAAGTTTTCCATCTTCAGAAGAGACGGGGTTGTGCGATGCAGTTAAATAATGCAGTGTTTGAAGGAGGAACAAAAAAGTTTTATAGAATAAATTAGTAAAAATGTAGAAGTAATGTTAATCAAAGTTAGTGGGCGTGGCAAGAATATCAAACTACTGGCAGTGTATTGGCCACCAGGGCCAAGGTGGCAGGCTAAATGTTAAATGTCATAGCAGGTGACCTAAATATGCCAGGTATGCAGTGGATAGAAGAAACAGAGGGGATGGGCACAATGATGCAGAAAATTGCATCACTATCGATCAATAGAGGTATAATGCATCCAGGCTGAAAATTCCTACTAGAAGGAATGAAAATGATTAAGTGTTGGTACTGGATACAGTGTTGGTCATGCTAGGGAGTGTGTTAGATGGTATGGTAGTCCTGGGTGGAATTTGTGATCACGACATCTCTGTTGTGGAAATAAGGCTAAAGATGATCAGGTAGAGTAAAATTAAGAGATGATGCTGAAACTGAAAATCAAAATTTAAAAAAATTCAATATATTTTTTTAAAAATACAAATAATTTTTCTTCTCTATTGTTATGAGTATGACATTGTAGCCTGCAATGTCTATATCCACTGTGATTTTTTTGAGTTTGATATATCAGTTGGTTTTAGTGCAGCCCTTAAAACATGCAAAATATGACTAACATGCCATTACGCGAAAACTATGAGAGATAAAGAGCCAAATTTAGTTACATTTTGTGTCTAAAATAAAAAAAAAAAAAAAAATGGTAGAAATAAAAAATAAAATAATGGTGATGAAAATTGTGGTAGACTACGTCCTTAGGGCACAGAACTTTTGAGAAGTGAGCTAGAGAAACTCGCATTGATAATTTGTGGAGAGAATTTAAATTGATATTAAATACTGTGTTAGAGAAATTTGTCTCTCAGAAAGGTGTTAGGACGAGGGTAGAGCCACCATTTTATAGGCAAGAAATAATAGGACTGAAGTGGAGATCTAAACAATTGCATTCCAAGTGGCAAAACTGTTAGGAGGGGAATTCAAAATGACATCAAACAGGCAAGGGATATTTAATTTATCTTGAGAGTATGCTTGATGAAGGCAAGGACAAGAAATGGGAAAAATTGGTTGTCTTAGAAGTTAAAGGTGGAGGGGAAGGGATCCCACCATTGAGAGGTACGGATGGCTGGACTACGGCAGATGACTAGTCAGCGTGTGAGGCAAAAGAAGACAAAATTGGAACAAGGTGCCAATAGGAAACGAGCGGTTTTATACAATGTTGTGTGTGAGGACGCTTGTTAAAGAAAGGGTGATTAAGGGATTGAAGAGCATTAAGGTAGGATGCCAGATGGAATAGGGAATGTAGCACTTGTGACTACGAGAATGGAAGAAGACATTGTTGGTGGTCCCAGTAAGCAAGGTGAAGATAGGCAGAAGCCTGGCAATTACTGGCCAAGGAGTCTCGCGTCAAATACAGGGACGATAGTGGAGAGATTTGTTGAGCGATATAGGCACTTATGAAAATGTAGTAGGTATAATCCTACTCAGTAGAATTTGTCACGTGATTGGATCTACTCGGTCGTTGGATGCTTAATGAGTAGACATAAATCCGTAGAGTAGTATCTTCACTGTCTTTTTAAAAAAGAATAAAGCAAAATCTGCAGAAGCAGTAATTTCAGTCGCTGATCTGGCAGGTCTGTGTTATTTGACAAGGTTAGAACAGTGCTGAATATCTTTTTGTACAGGTACAATGTACATATATACCATTTCAATTGCATACTAGTAATGTACACAGTAGAAAAATGCGAAAGCTATAGGCTACACCAAAAATTTACATAGCAGTGTATTGCAAAGTGAAAGAAGTTCTGTGCAAATAACTGCTGTTTTTTTGCATTAATCAACTAAACTTAAAAGGTTGAAAATTTGTGTCTTTAGATGATCTAGTAAATTAATTATTAAGTAATGTAAGTACTTTATTTATTACGTTTTCTGGCGAAATTTATGCTTTATAAACTCCTCCAGACTTAGCGTCCAACGAAAATACTACAATCCAGCATCACATTTTTTGTGAAAATGTTCTCAAAATGCATTCCTGTTATGTGTTCATGCGGGAGTTTGTGTTTGTTTACTTTTTACGTGCGCTTACCTGTATATTGTCTGTTGGCAGCTATCAACCCTGCTCTTGAGCAGGGTAGATCTGAGAGGATCTGACTGCGAAATCAAGTTGAATATTTAGAGATCTGCCGGTAGATCTTTATTGCATGCCGTTTTGACAGATTTTAGAGTAGGGCCTAATATATACACTATCGATTAGATACAGTGTGGTTTTCCAAAGCACCTTATGTGGTAAAGGTCATGAATGAAGGAATCTGCTACAAGAGTGCCAACACAGTTTTAGAGAAGAACACTCATGTGAGACTTAATTGGCAGGATTATCAGAGGATCTAGTTCAAGCAGTAAATGAAGGGAAGTAGGTGGATGCCTGCTCCATAAACTTTAAATAGGATTTTGTCTAGGTTTCCTGTGGAATCTGGATTAAATTGGATGGACTGCTAGATAAGTAGGTAGTGGGTGGATTGGGAACTTCCCCAAAGGTTGAAGCCAGAGAATGAAAAAGGAGAATCCTATATCAGAGGGAAGTGTGTTGTGTCCTTTGGTGATTACAATAATGGCAAATTATGTGGGTTTGGAAAATTTCGGAAAAATGAGATAGATTGCTGCGGTTGTGTGCTGTATGCAAAGTGGGCGGTGGGAACAATTTGGACTATGGAGAACAACATGAAGATAAATGTTGGTAAGGTTAAGATAGTGAGGTTTTCAAGGAAGAGAGTGGTCAGCAGATATATTGACACATTGGCGCACTTACACTCACACATCCAGGGGCAGTAGTGACCAAATTGTTAGACCATTCATCTCCCACCAATGTGATCTTGGTTCGATTCCCAGCGGGGTCAGTGCCTGGATTTTCGCATGTGAGAATTGTGCCGGATGATGCTGCTGGTCGGTGGGTTTTCATGGGGATCTCTAGTTTTACCCAGTCTTTCATTCTGACTCTGCTGTATACTCGTCTCATGCCACCTTTCACTAATGCTAAAGACCTTGGTGTTTTAAGCGCTGACCAAAACTCTCACTCACTGTCATACACACACACGGGATGGGCAAGAGATAACGGAGGTAGCAGAATATAAGTACCTAGGAGTGGTGCTGCAGGTTGACCTTAGGCAGAAAAAAATTGGGAAGAGAGTGGTTATGAAAGGAAGGAGAGCATTGGGTATGTTGTGAAGGGTGTTGTAGGAATCAGTTAGCTGTGAATTGAAAGAAAATACGTATTAATGGTACAGCCAATTTTAGAATATGCTGTAGCAGACTGGGACCCATATGTGGAAGTGGTGGTGCAAAATTTGGATAAGGTACAAAGAAGGTGAATGGTCTGTGAATGGTAAATGGAAAATGTGGGAAGGAAAAAAAGAACTTGAGCCTTCATTGATGATGAAGGAAATGGAATAGAGACTTAAGAACAGAAGGAAAGGAAAAAGACTTGTCAGAACTAAGGGTGGTAAATGGAGAGGGTCAGGGACTGAATAAGGACAGGTTCAAGGGAAGAGGAAACAGCAGTAACAAAATTTACATGGTATGGTGGATAAGAGAACAAGGTAGACAAGTCTATGTTTGTTAGGATGGAGAGGGACTACTCTGCTTGAATAACAATGTAGCTATGTAACAGAATAGCAGTTAATGAGCCTTTACCTCTTGAAAAAACAGCTAGTGTTTGAGAATTTCAAGCGAACTTAACAAACATACATCACAAATGCGTTCAAGAGTTTGTGCCCGCTGTCGTAAACAACCAGTGAGACGCAAAACAGCATGCACAAGTGGCACAGCAACAACACCAGTGCAAAGCAACAAAAATGACAGTGAATGGTGTCAAAGTGTGATGGTGGAATCACATGTACGCACATCAGAGTGACACGAAAAAATCAACGCGACACTAAACATTTTCATTACAAACACTAGTTTGACTGCCACGCGACGAATGCTAAAGAAATATTACATTTGAATAGTTCATTGCCACCACATGCTAACATCTAGTATGATGGCCACTGATGTTCACAGTATTTCAGTTTTTCTCTGTTTATTTCCAGTATATTTTAAAGACCCACTAGCATGTCAAATTGTGGAAGTAATAGCACAACTACGAATTTGCTTAAAAAAGGTTATGATTTGTTTATGATAGCCAGTGAAAGTCTGTCTTAAAAAATTAATAAACTAAATTAACTACCATCTCCACCAACATTTGGGCACAAAATTAAACTCCTACTCAAATAAAATCAATATAATTTCTCTTCAGAACCGCCATTTCTCCCAACCTGACATCACAGAAACCTTGATGCTGATTGGTGGACATATTTAGTTTTTCATGTCACTGCAGTCCTGTTGCATCAGTCGCACGTATGTGATTTCACCATGACCCCTAGTGTTTGTTTTGGTGGTGTGACTTTTACAATTTGTTTTTTATACAGGGTGTATATTAATTCATGATACAACGCTTGAGGGCAGGTAGTACGAGCCAAAACAAGCACTTTTTAACTATAAACCCGTAGGCGGAAATGTACCGTCTTCGTAGGGGAGCGCAATGAAAACTCAGCGTAGGCAACCCCGCTGTGCATTACACTGATCTGTCGAAGGTATTTGAAGCCCCCATCCTCTA
>PNEQ01001397.1:18235-39841 GCA_003012365.1 Medauroidea extradentata
TGCTCCTGCATGGTGCAACGCTACATCGAACCTTGCTGCGCACACTCCACTCTACAGCGTGTCAGCAGGTGGTGTGCGGCGGGGTTGCCTAAGCTGAGTTTTCATTGCGCTCCCCTACGAAGACGGTACATTTCCGCCTACGGGTTTATAGTCAAAAAGTGCTTGTTTTGGCTCGTACTACCTGCCCTCAAGCGTTGTATCATGAATTAATATACACCCTGTATACCTGCAAATTTATTTCATGAGTATTGTGCATGCTTGCAAGATAAATAAAGTACCTAATGCAACTGAGAGTGCTGGTGGACATGTGAGTGGCATGGAAACTGTTTTGTAGGGGAGTAGTTCAACTTTGAAAGTGGATTCAGTGGAATGTCAACAAAACAGTTAACTTGTTACCAGAGCTGCAATTATATCTTACCTTCCCCAGCTATTAGCTCACACTGCTCACACATACAAAGCGTAAAGTAAACCAGCAATCCCCCCCCCCCTACCCTTCTGTGAATAAATGTGGTTCAACTGATGCTGGAATGTACCACAGGCACATGTTTTTGTATCCACTACAGTATGTAGACGACACTTCTGACACATGTTTTGAATATTGTATGTTACAGTCGGTCACATTACTTAAATGCTTTATGTGGGTATATAGATATGTTGTGCTTGTCCTCACCAAGTTTGTGAATCAGATAGGTATACTTTTTATACTGTCATGAGTGGGTTCAAGTCTTTAGTTACTACTATGTTCTTTAAGTGCATTCCTTTGCATACATAATTTAAATACAACAAATTATGTACTGTATTGATGGAACTGTGTTTGAACTTAGGCCTAATACGTAAATTTATATGCCCTCACTAAACTAGAATCTAATACATTTTGTGACTTTTCCTGCAAATGTTGTACAATTTTGCAGGCTATGGATGGAAGTCAGTGTGTTGGTGCCATTGTTTGCAAACTGGATGTTCATAGGAAAGTTGTAAAAAGAGGATACATTGCAATGTTGGCTGTTGATGAGCACTATAGGAAAAGAAAAATAGGTAAGTTATCCAACATGTAAGTTTTAATAGACTGCTATGACATTGTGTAGTAAAGTATTTGTTGTTTAGGGTTTACAGTACCTACTTGTAATGCTGGAATTAGATAGACTTTTAATAGCATTGCAGAAGTAATTATTAAAATTTTGGTGTTAAAAAAAAAAGGCCAGACTTCAAGGTCACAGTTGCGGTTCTTGGCTGCTAGTCAGTGTGACTATGTCGAACACGTGAAGCCCGAGCGCACGAGCTAGATGGTGACTACAAGAGTCAGTCAACTAGGGCAGGTGGAGCGCAACGTTGCCACGATAGTAAACTAGCTGTTACCTAGGCCTATGTTTCTCACTCATAGTCTCAGTGGAGAGCGGAGGAATAGACATTTCAACACATTACACTTCAGGAGAGCACATATGTAGATGCCCTGGCTTGTGCACACATGTAATGACTGTGCATCTTCACATCCATGCAGTATTATGCTGGAATCACAATTGCACGACAGATAGGACGCAAAGTGCAAAACATGAATAAAATAACTTGTCATCCAATAAGCTTCAAGGCTTTTGTGACATCCGTGCAGAAGACTCGGCGCTGATTAGCTGCCAAGTTATTTTATTTGCGTTGCGTCTGATGTGCTATTGATATATCGTGATAATTAATAATTCTGTGTTTGTGTTCTCATTGTGTCAATCTTATAATTAATGAGTACATCGTTAGTGTGTAAAACATTTACTATGGCTTCATCAGAGTAGCTCAACTTGCCAATACACAATCCAAGATACAGCTTAACTATTGCCAACGTTGGCAGAGTACACTAAAACCTTACCCTTTTACATTATACAAATAACACGCAGATACATTTCACTAATTGATACAAAGTCTGTTTCATACATATACATGACATACATGTACATGACATACAGATACATTTCACTAATTGATACCAAGTCTGTTTCATACATATACATGACATACAGATACATTTCACTAATTGATATCAAGTCTGCTTCACATATTCATCCTACTGGGAGCTTTTATTACACACCCTGACCGTGTTACTCATCTCTGATTAATGTTCTCATTTGAAGGCTTTTTTGACGAGGCACTTGTTTTGTCTTTACTCATACCTGTGTCCCCTGTGTTCTCCCCTTTTCCTAAGCTACGAGTGTATGTGTCATCTAGGTCACATTACAACACATTTTCAAAACCTTTGAAACCCAACTCACCATTGTTCATGGCACTATTCGGTTTCCCCCCACTATATTTCTTCACCTGACTGTTGCCCTCTTGGTTTCCAAACACACTTGTTGTTCCCTATAGCATCAAGCAGTGTTTTGGTTGTCTGCTGTTATCTGGTTGGTTAGATTGATGCACTCACTGATATTTTCTGTGCTCTTGGAGTTTTTTAATTGGATTTCATTACGTCTCACTAGTCTGCCATTAGCATTCCTTATTATGTAGGATCTTGGTGCATCATGCTTCTTCACCACTGTAGCAGGCTGCCAAACTTCATTTTTGCTTGTTTTCACAACCACAGTGTCTCCTCCCGTGAATTCACTTTATGCTCTGCGAGCTCTTTGGTCGAATTGCTTTTTGTAGTTCTGCTGGTTTTCTGTCATTGTCTTGTGAGCCTCCGTTTCTACTTTTGGCTGTAATGCCTAGTATGTCACTGGCAATAATGTTCATATTTGTCTACTTATTAGTAGCTGACATGGTGATACATTTATGCTTGAGAGTGGTCTGTTCCTGTATTCCCTGAGTAAGTCTCGAAAGTCCTTGTGCTGATCCTTGCTTTTTTCTATTAGTTTTACAAGTGTCTGATAGTAAAATTTTTTTTAAACAATCTATTTTCCATTTTTGCAACCATATTAATACAATGTCAGAAATGGCATATTTGCGCGGAAGAAACAGCGATTTAATTTGAATGTGAAATGCGAAAGTGATTTTTTTATGTGATCTGGTAGGATAGTGTACCTACATTAAAATAATAGGTTATATATGGTTAAACTTGCATTTAGGCTAAATGAGTTCATTTTGTGCGTGTTCAGTCACTCGTTACTTCACATATTACGTAATGATCACGTCATTAGTGGTAAATAGTACTGCAGTGGACTTACGTTATACTGATATACATCATAAATAATCGTGGCCGACACTTGGTGTAGTTATATTGTAAAGTAAATGTATGTGTATTAAATAATTAAATATAGTAATGGTTTGCGCCAGTAATGAGGTTCATTTAATGTATTATTGCATATTACAGTGCCCGGATATTGCTCTGATTTTGTGCAATATAACAGTGTGCATAACACAAAACTTTTAAAAACCTCCTATTCGAATACATTTGAAATATAACATTTGTTACATTTTATGATTAACTATGTACATATAACCAAACTAACCACTGCAACAGACTTAAAAATAGTTTTTTATTGACCAAACATAGTCTGGCTTTCCGCCGGAGTGCGGCAGCAGTTAGCTAGCTTACCAAGGCTCGGTGTGTACTATGGCTTGTAACGTCACTGCACGTTTCCGCAGGCGTTTTAAAAGTGCAAACTTTAAGTAGCTGTTGTTACCTCAGATCGACTTCAAATTTAAAAATTTCAGCACACGTAGATTTCTTTTTATATGTAGTAGTGTGGATGTTCTCATTGAAATTCACTTAAGGGGTCCATTACCTTGTAACCATACACATATTTGTGGAATTTTGTTAGGCTGTATTCTGTAGCTCTCATTTCCTTTTCTGACTGTGAGTAGTTCTGTTCAGCTGGCGACATGGTAGCAAATGCAAATGCTACTAGATGCTGGTTTTGGAGTAATACGCACCCTAATCCATCTTAGCTTGCATCACACTGAATAACTATTTCCTGGTTTGGCGTAAAGTTCGCCAGCACTGGAGCATTGGATATCAATGTTATGATCTCGTTGAATATAACTTCATGAACTGTCAGCCATTGAAAGTTTACCTGATCTGACAGTAGTGGGGATGCTACTGTCGACTTGTTGGGAATGAACTGGCGTACAAAGTTGAACATTCCCATACAGCGCTGGAGTTCCTTCTTCGATGTTGGAGCGTGCAGGTTTACCAGTGCTCTTACTCGTTCCTCATCTAGTCCCATTCTATGCTTGCAGAATTTTAAGCCAACGTACACCACCTCATTTTCCTTGTATTGCACTTTTTTGGCATTGAAATTGATGTTATTATCTTTTGCCTTTTTTACCACTGACCTCAAAGGGCTGTCATGTTTCTCTTCTGTTTTAGCGTACACAATCAGATCATCTTGATATGTCAGGACATTAGGGATGTCATTCAAGTGACATTCTGTTTGTTTTTGAAATGTTACACTTGCACAACTTACGCCAAAGGGCAACCTTCGGAACTTGTACACACCATATGGTGTTGAGAAGCAGCACAGATTACTTGAAATTTCATCCAACTCAATTTGATGATAGCCATCTTTGAGGTCAAGAACTGTGAAGTATTCATTATATGCCAGTGTTTTTGCTACTTCCGATACAGTTGGTAAGAGATGATGCTGTATTATGATAATTTTGTAAAGGTCTTGTGGATCCAAGCAGAACTTTAATTCACCGTTAGGTTTCTGTATCATCACCAACCGACTATTGCAGTGTTCCCGGGTTGGGTTCTCTACCTTCTCAATTACTTTCCTTTTTTCCGTTGCTGACAATGTTCTTTTAAGCTTAGGTTTCATTGATGTTGGAATTCTGTTCGGGGGTTCATTCACCAATTTGGCACCCTCTTCTATCTGGATCGTGAAAGTTCCTGGGAATTTCCTCAAGCCTTCAAATATGTCTATGTTATTTTTGACAAATTCACATTTTGCTATCTACTTTTTTCACTAGTTCCAGTTCTTCACATTCTTGCAGACCCAGCAGTGGTGTTGTCCGTAGGTTTACTACAATAAACTTCAATTCAGCTTTTCGTCCCTTTACCTGAAATTTTAAATTTATAATACCATCTGGTTTTATTACTGACCCTCCAAATGCTTCAAGTGTAATGCTTGTTTGGCCCTAATGTTGTGTTAGGTAACGTATCATCAATTATATACCTTGGCATGGTGTTGACGGCAGCTCCTGTGTCTAATTTGAAGTTGACTTTCTTGTTTTCTACCGTTACTACCTGTCACCATTCTTTAGCCCTGCTTGTTCCTATCAGATCTACTTCTTTAACACCTCCAGGTCCCTGGTTTATTGTGATTCTATACATGAATGCAGTATCGTCTCTGTCATCAGTGGAACTTTTACTTTCATTTGTACCAATATCACGTGCATGTATTTTTGGTTACGACACAACAGCAAAGTGATTATATTTCAGACACTTCGAGCACTTTCTTCCATAGGCTGGACATTGCCGAGGAGGATGTTTTCTTCCACAGTTACAACAGTTTGATGCACTGATGGGAAATTTTTCCAGTTTATGACTTACTTTTTCTTCTTGTTCCTGTTGCGTTGCTTTTGAAGCCCCCTCGGGAAGCCTCATTTACCTCGCCACAGTGTATGTACGGGTGTTGTTGCTTCGTCTGCTGCACGTGTTTGTTCTTTTGTCTTACCTTGTTGCATTTGTATTGTTTGTTGCCTGCTTCTTTCTGCTGCCTGGCAATGTAGTACTACTTGCGGTAATGTGGAGTCTTCTAATCTTAGTAGACTCCCCCTTAGCGTTGTGATGCAAATTCCTACAATGTTTCGGTCCAGCTTGACGACGCTGTTTGAAGATGTACCGTTCATACGCTTCATTTTTCTTCGGAGTAGTGTGTTCTTCAAAGGCTTGTAGTACCTTGTCATGTTTCTTCTTATCCTCACTGGTGAGGTTAATTTTGTTAAATAGGCCAATACCTTCTTGACCTATGATATTTAGAATAATACAGTAGAATCCCGCTGATGCGACCCCTCATGGTTCCCAGTAAAACGGACTTATAAACGGAAAGGTCACAATAGAGAATTTGGGCCAACTTTGATGCCACATACCCAAATACATAAAAAATTGCCATTGTTTGCATAGAGTTCTTATTCAAATCTTATATGGTGTAAAAAAAAATTTTTAAAATTATTATTACAGTGTTTAAATAGCCACATGTCTCCCGAAAAAAATGATACCACTGAAAACCATAAGGAGCTCCTCTTATAAAAAAAAAATTCAACACAGTGCGACGTGTCCATTTTCGTTGGCTTTATATAGAAAAATCAGACGATTTAGTATTGAAATTATAAGTTTTTATTAAAGGTTTATTATCTTTTTTTGCGGGCTGTATTACACTGGCGTTTAAAAGGTTGCATTCTGTGACACAATATTGATGCGTGGCGGGTGGCCTGGCGGGCCGTGTTATCGTACGCTCCGGTCCGTCCAGCTGAATAGATGGAATACGAGGAGGGTAAGTAAGGGAGGGGAGGGAACTGCTGGCTGCACATCCATATACTCCAGTCGCTAGTACGCGTCTATCATTCACAGTAACCGTGTTTACATTTTGCTTCCGTTTTACTTAATGAGAAATTACACCAGACACTTGTGAAGTTGATGTAAACATTAAATGAAATCAAACGGTAAAGTTTGTATGGACATGTCACATGTGAAATAATACTAAAAAAAGTGGAAAGAGTAAACTACAGTGTGTAGGCTTATTTATACATAATCACTTACCGTACTTCGTTGACATATTAAATATCTCAGGCTAAAGTGAATGTTTTAACACATTTGTTGGTTGTACACTTTCCTAGTCAAACTGCTGTGTTTTTGTGTGTGGCGAAAGTCTCTAATGAAAGTTAATGTCAATGAGACGTAAAACAAGCAAAATTAAACAGAAACATATACAAAAAAATACAGCTAACACTGACCTATTTTTTACAAAAGTCCATAATTGTTGCCTATTTTTTCTTCATGATGGAATTTTCCACAAACTATTTCAGTTGTGTGAACTGGGACCACACAGCTTCACTCGCACCATGCCGCCTCAGAATGTATTCATAGACGTCCCCAGCTTTGAGGACATCTTTCGTCGTCGGCACAACTTTGGGCTCTTCTGCTTCCTCCTCTTCGTCGCTCGGCTCCTGTCCTTGGACGTCATCGACATAGTCTAGCGTGCCCCAAATTGCAATTTTGTCATCTGCTGTCACAAACTCTGCAAACATGCAGTCCGAGATCAATTGCTGCCACATTTCTTCGTTGCATGGCTGAGTGTACGTCTGAGGCTGCGGCTCCGTCGAGGGGCCCGGCTGGGGCTCTGCGTCCACTGTGGGTGGGTCGTGGGGGTTTTCAGGGTTGGTGGCAGTGGGAGGCGCATGGAGGCGGGATCTTCGTCGATTGGTGTGACGAAGTGGGCATGTCGGAAGCAGTTGGCGATAACTGCTGGTTTTAATGATCTCCAACTGGCCACAATCGCTTCCATTGCCCTAAAGACGTCCCACTTCTTCATCTCTTTCCCTATGTCAAGCTTCAGCACCATGCTCCGCACAAGCGTTTCTCGGAACTTCAGCTTCACCTGTTGGATTATCTCCTGGTTCAGAGGCTGAAGCATGCTAGTGGTGTTCTTTGGTAGGAACACCAGCTCCATATTCCTGAGGTTATCGAGCGCAGGATGTGCTGGGCAATTGTCGACGAAGAGGGCGACTTTTTTGTTTATGACACCCATCTTGCCATCAAAACTGCGAAGCCACTTCGTTAAAACTGCTGCATTCATCCATGATTTCCTGTTGAAATCATAGTTACAAGGGAGAATGTTCCCCTTAAATCCTCTCGGTTTCACCGAACCGGAACGTCATCTGTCATGTGAACCTTTATGTATGTCACAATGGCCCATTTTTGGCATAATTACATAACTGTACTCTTGCAAAACCGCCTACATGCACTCATAACGCAGCGAATCTAATGTGGCCACGCGACCAGAGGAAGCAGGAAAGAAACTGACAAAAGACAAAAGCGGACACTTTACCTCTGGGGCAAACTTAAACATCAGACTCCTACCACAAACGTCAGTCACCGCTCGGGCATGCGTCAAAAATCCAACCCCAAAACAACAACGGCTACGGGATTCTGTAACACCCAAAATCAAAAATCCCATGAAATCCTAGCTATCTTAAAATGTGATACGACAGAATGGGAGCATTGTATTACCTTTCCGTCAGTGTCGCTTGTAGACAAAAACTCTGTCAGAATTATTTTAAATTTTAAGAAGGGATACTTCCGGATTAAGACAGCCAAAAAACTTTTGCGGACAAACGAATGGGTAGCCCCGGTGTCAACTAGGGCTGCCCGATCTTCTCCATTCAATTGCAAACTATCCAAACAGTCAGTACGAGGAGCGCGATATTCCATGTTTTTGCCCTCCATTGCGCATTCACGAAGGGCACAATTCAGTTTCCCGGACATGCCGACCGAACATGCCTGGAACGACCGCACCTGAAACAAGCCCTAACACTCGTCTCTTTGCGTGGAAGAGGGCAAATAATAGCAGAATGTCTAAACGCAGCGCAATTAGTGCACCGCGCACTGGACGCCGACGGGACCTGAGACTCGGGAACACCCACGGGTGAAAATCGTCCCGTTAAGTCGGCCGAACGTCACTATTTCGGACCTTAGTGCACTAAGGGATGAACTCGCCGCCGTCACCGGGGTCGGACAATGGACGCTGCTTGGGGGCGGAACATGGCAATAAAATTCACAATCGAGCCCCAACTCACGCTCAATGCCAATAGCCATAGAGTAAGCTGTTCAAAGGTTTTAAGGGGGGCATGACCGAAACGGCGCACTCTCGCTTCCGGGGTCAAACGATTCAGAACTAACCCCACAAATTTCTCTTCTGACCGAGTCAAATTCATCGCTCTGGCAGTAATTTTCCCATTATTGATGTACTGCGTAATGGTCTCGTCCGGATCCTGATATCGATCAACAAAGCGCTTTTTTTACCGCTGACCACACTACTGGCGGACCGGTATACACAATTAGACGCCGCTTAAATTCATCATACCCCTGCTGGGCACCCAACACGTCTGTCAAAATCGCCGTCACTAGTCCCTCAAGACGACCGCCTAGCACATTCAGAAATACAAATTCCTTAATTATTTGAGAGCCGTAAAACACGACATCTACCTTGAACAAAAACGCCAATACACTTTCAGGTCGTACTGCAGTCAAAATCTTATTGACCCGTTCAATAATGACGCTTTGAGCCGCCGTTAAGGGACCACCTGTCAGGCCGACACACGTTTCCTAGGTAGCTGACTTAATGGCATGTAACGAATCAACATACCCCGCCGCGCGTACGTGCAACGAAGTCACGTCCTTGCAGTCAACAAACTCGATGCCCAACTCCCTCAAGTACTCACGCAGTTCAAAAAACCCATTCTATAAAGTCACTTAAAAACTGTGCCATGATTGTCCCTATATCAGTTCTAGTTGAATCAGTAAGAGCTCTTAAATGCGCGAATCTAATATTTCAAACACAAAGCCCGGCAAACAACCCGACTCGGGAACAAAACCCAAACAGAGTCGCGCAGGAATTGTGCTGCGTTTAGCAACACATAAGGGTGAACGGGATATTCCTGATATCGTAAGACTTGACTATACTTGAATGAAAATGCACAAGTAATTTAACAAATGCATTCATGTATTGCAAGTGCAAAGTCAGTCATACAATTGAACATTATATGGCACAATAATCAAGCGACACGGTTCCGAGCCGCGACAAAAGCGATTGACAGAGGCACGGTCAAATAGGGGCAGAAAAAGGTAACTCACTCGGCATGCCGCCGACCGTACAAACCGGAACACAAATTGAAATTCAAAGAATAATAAACTTTACTCGAGGAAACCCTGCGACGTACTGAAACACCAATAAACATTGGCGCTGGGAGAAACCCATCCAAAAAAAGCAACATACACTTACTGTAGGAAGACACGCTGATTGATGGCACAATGAGTGAGTTCCTTCAGCGAGAGAGTAGGTCAGACACGGAGCGCAGCCAGGTGAAGAGTAGCCAGCAGCGGCCGGGCCAGTTGACCGCGGCAGGCATGTAGAGGAAGGTAAGGGAGGGCGGCCGGAGGAAGGGACACCCGAGCGTTTCCGAGAGGGCCCGAAGATCGCCGAGGGTAGAGTCCGAAGCCAGACAGGAAACAGTTCAAGACAGGCTCCACACACGCTCGAAGCTCTCATAGCACAGTTATTAATATAAATGCAGGCATCCATAACAAGGGCTGGGCAAGCACCAGCACATATTTTACATACACTTAGATTAAGCAAGTGAAATACTTTGAAGATATAACAGTGCAGTTTGCAGTTCTTAGGCACGTAATAACAGTCTTCATTTTTCACTGTCCATACTATACAATTTCTAACTATATTTTCTAATAAAGTTAATCAAAATGCTGAAGAACAGATTTTCACAATTTCATTACAATACTCAGCACAGTAATCAATTAATAAGCATAATAAGCATCGACTAGTATAAATAACCTTAGCAACGTGTTTCAATTTTATTGTAACTTAATGTTTTGTCAGTTGCTTTTTTTTTCACATAAAATTATTATTGCAAACTAAAATAAGAAAAGAATTTACCAGCTAAATTTATATGTAAATATATACACACACATATATGTATGTTCAGTATGTATGTATGTATGTATATTGTGTTTTAGTTGTATTAATCTCTAACCAGGGAGGTTTTCTGTACCAAAGGCATGAAGACGTTACATGTAACAGTTGAATACCTGGGTTAGATTAGATTACACTTTGGGAACCACAGCGTGAGATTCTTATGATAGTCGATAATCATTTATATAGTACACACAAGCCTAAGTTATTGTAAATTTAGAGTTAAATTTTCTCAGAAGCAAAGTTTGCACTACTCATTAGACACTTTGCATAAGTAGATTCATGTCCTTGTTTTTAATTGTTGGAATGTTCAAGGTACAAGATGCTAAGTGACTCTAATGTTCACACCATTACAGTAACGCAAGTTGTAGTGACACTAGCTGTGCTGTTTTTTCCTCGAATGCAACATGGAATACGACAGTTTGAATTTGCTTTTATTTAGAAAGTATTTAACTTTTTAGAAGTTTTAGATTAAGATTTGGACATACAGTATTTATTTGCGTTAAATGTTTTTTTTTACGCCCAGTAGTCCAGAGATTTCTAGACACTGATTTTGTAGCTCTGTTTAAGACGGCCACACTAATTGATTTTGTCGAGTTTCCAGAAACAATAAATTTAATTATTATGAATTAACTTAATGTGCTAATGAAGTTAAAGACAAGCATTTTTACACTTTTGTTATTTGATTTTCTGATGTTCATATTCCTTTTAATTGAATTAATTTACCATTGAATTTGTGTAAGGATGTGCGGTAATGTTGAATTTTCAGTGGTTCAGAATTAAATCTGTAAAATGATAATTTTGAGTACAATCAGCATCAATTACTCATTTGTTTTAGTTCTTGTTTTTTTTTTATACTTGTGCAGATAATAATTGAATGCAGTTTAATATACTCTGAAAAAGTTATTTTTGTCTAATTGTTAGTGCTTGGTTCTTGGTGTTTGTATACAATATGCTAAATGTCTAACTCACGTAACTTTTCCATATTTTGACATTACTGTTCTGAGAAATGTGCCTAGCAGTTCTATTGTTTGAAGCTTGAAACCTACCTGGCTTCCTGGAAAAGCACTGTCTTCACAATTCTGTTTACTGGCACACTTCTCAGAAGTGAACTGTCAAAATATGGAATACTTACATGAGACAGACTATATATTACACTATTATGTTCAGCCTTCTCCATGGTGCATAATTGCTGTACTTAGTGTATTATCCCATTCTTTAGAGTACACTACGCAAGAAATACTAGAATACTGTGTGCCAACAATGCTAAGTTGTATGTACATACTTAGCAAAAGTGTTTCTGTAAAGAAGGTTGTGTACATTTTTTTTCCAGGTTCAAATCTTGTTTTAAAAGCAATCCGAGCCATGGTAGCTGATGATGCTGACGAGGTAAATATACAATATTATATGTAGCCCAAATATTATGCATGTTTAAAATTTAAAATTATACAGTTGTTGAACAGAAAAATATATTCAACTTATCTTTGAATGATTGTTTTATCTAGGGGTGTATTTTAAACTGAAACATTTTCACGAATGGGCGACAATATTGTTTTGCCACTTTTTATAAGGGGCTGTACCAATTTGAACTGTAGTCTAGCCCATATAAGAACTCCGTATTTTGACAGCTGATGCTACCAATGTTTTTAATACATGGCAGAATCATACACTATTTAAAACAACAGGATGTCATCGTATGACCTGATCGTACTGTAGTGGCAGCCCTGAACAACAAATTGGTTAACTTCCATCACAGACATTGAAATTAGTGTGTATTATACGTGAAAAATAAGTACTCATTTTGGAGGAACCATAATATGATAACACGGCTCTGTATCCAGTTTAATATTTTATTCGATTAAAATTATGTAATTTCTATAACTGTTTTACAAACAACCGCACCATTATCAGCCGACCTACGCTGGCAACCAAATTATTTTAACAGAATTTGTGGGTAAACACGGTTGTTGTTTTAGGCCTGCTATATGTAAAGATGTTTTTCCAGGCATCGAGTAAATAAATTGTTTTTGTACGAAAAAGTCTGTGTTTAATGTTGTTTTTTAGCAAGTAAGTTGTACTGTTTAATATCAATTCCACGTGAGATTTTGTGCCTGTCAGCTGCAAAAATGTAGGCCTATATATTACCAAAAGAAAAGGCCAGAAGACGTACGCCTATGTATTTCCCGGCCATTGAAGTGTACTTGTGTAAACATATGTGTTTACAAAATGATTTAAAGCTGAACTGGACAATTAGATCTACTCATGTTTGTTTATTATTTACCCTTTTTGTTGATATGTTAATTCTGTTTAGGTTGTGAGAGTGCAAATTTTTGCTATGTAGTCTACAGTAAATATGTTGCGTTTTTTAAAGTATTGAGAGTCGGATGACTATGATAAAAACACTGATATTTCGAAGGTAGGCCCTAACACAAAAGGCAAGTTTTTGAATGGTCTACTACATACTTGAAGCTTAAACTATACTGCTTTATGATCTGATAGTGCAGTTAACCAAGTTGAAGGCAACAAGAAATATAATTGTAATAATGCTTGCATGCATTATTTTATTTTAGTTTAGAGATGTTTGCTAGCATTGTCATACGCTCTTGCAATTTCAGTTTGTTGTAACCAAATAACCAACTATTATTTCAATATTATTTAAAAGTGTTGAATAGAAATAAAAAAAAACATGTTACACATACATGTTTTTTTTTTTGTAATGCTTTTAAATGTTACAATTTTGAGTATACCTAGAAAAATATAGGATTCAATAAATAACGTAAAATTTTGAATGATTATATTAACTTAAAACAGTAGAGTAGGCTATTCATTACTGTAATATGAAATAATTTTATACTAACATTGCCTACCTAACCCTACTAAGATTAATGTGCAGCCAGTGTTGAAAAGAAATTATTTGTTTGTGATCTAAAAAAACAGTCAAAAGAAAATCACAACACACATTGGATTTTACACCTTAACCGTTGACATGTTTTTATTGTTAACTAGAAAGCGTATGGTGGTGGAAGAATACATAATTGTTTGTTTACATTGCCCTACTTCTTAATGATCTGTCAAATAAAATTCTAATACAGAATGGACTACACATATTTTGCTGCAGCAGTGTTAAGTTTTTTCTTATGCAAACGTCATGTTCAAACCTCAAAAACTAATAAAATGTTAAACGTCACCAGATAAAAAAAAACACATGATCAATGCTGCAGTTAGTACCAATTTAGGGAAGACCACACTTGCACGATAACATTTTTAGTGGAGTTTAATAGGGTGTGCTCAGGAGGCTGAGGCAGGGGGAAAGCCTAAACAGGTATTCTGAGAGGTAACATTTTTGTGCTGTTTTAAGAAATTTACGTTTTTAACTAGTGTGTACATTCTAACAACTATTTTTATATAGTACACCCTGAATGCTAAAAAGCTATCTACAAAGTCTTGTCATTACAAGTGCCTTAAATGTTGCTCCTAGTTCAGCCAATGGCAGTGCAGGTTCTTATTTATTATTTATTGTGCAACATGCAATGGACTTACATACATGTTGTGTCGATAACTAGTTTCATATGTATATTATCTTAAAATATGTATTTATGTACATAATAAATATAATATTTGATGAAAGAACCACACATAAGTAATCAACTGTAGTTAACAAGCGAAATATTTTTCAAGATGTATTTTTTATAATTTAGTAATGTCTGATGAACACTAATGAATATCTTCTAGGAAGCTTGATAAATTAATGGTATGTAAGGGGGACACAACATTTGTCTTTTTAACACATTTTTACCGTACTGCATTTTTGTTGTCTAACTTTTGAATCAATCATTAATAAATGTAATTTTTTCACATTTCTAGTAAGTGAAAATTATTAGAAAATGAAAGTGACAGAAAAAATACACACAGTAATATTATTTGAAATCATTTAGGAAATTTGGATAGTGTAGGTAACATTGCATTTAAAAACTTAACATGCATAGTGCGTGAATTTATCATCTGTAACACATGTACTGAACTTGGTGTATTCCTGAAATGGACTTATTTTTTGTGTAGTGCAAAACGAAGGAATACTGTATTTAACGTAGTCTTTAGGTAGCTATAATTGCAGCTGATGTGTATTGCATGAGAAAATATTGTACGTTAAGTTCTGTGTATAATTCCACTCCAATTCTCTTCTTGCGTTAGAATATCGGAAGTAGCCTTGAGCAAACAATGTGTTGCTAATCTGCCAATCTAGTATTGGGAGGTGGATCTGTGAATACATATGTTGCTTATGACTTGATAGTGAGAAGAAAATGACAAAGGGATGGTCATCCGAGGTACTGTAGAAGCTATGTTGACAATATTGTCCGCAATCTGTACTGAAAATTAAAAGACAACATCACATTTTTTAACTACTTTAAAATGTCTGTTGTAGAAAGTTGGGAATAAAGTGAACACTTAAGTTTTAACCTTTGAAAAAAATCACTTGCCATTACTGCATATAGTTAAACATTAACAATTATTCACTTACTTCCTATATGATTGGCAGTGAATTACAGACTGTAGTTCTAATTATTTTCTTTAAAATACATTACTGAAATCAAATGGAAACGACCTATGTTTATTTTATAAAATTAAAAATTTTTGTTAATGAGCTCATTAAGGTACCATCTTGACAGCATAATTTTTCTTGGTAGTAATTGCCAACACAAAGAGACGCAACAGGGTCGTTGGAAATGTGTCGTGTTCTGCACACTGCATCAACCAGCACTCCCCCCTCATATGCTGTAGTTCAAAATACGCCAATAGATGGCATGAGAATGCTTCACGCTACAAATTTTTCTCTGAGAGAGATGTTTTTTCCTTATGAATTCAACATGGTTTCATATTTCATGCAGAAAATTATTAGATATGACTGTATGTGAACACCATTGCCAAATGATTTGAAGTTATTGGTACTTTGTGAATTAATACGTTTTATGATTGCCAGCATTTGTGTTCGGAGTTACAGCACTACCCCGGTTTTACGTGCTCGGACATAAATAGATGCATTGCCGTAGCACCATATATTGTTTTAATGCTCATCTATCTAAATTCACATATAGTATTTTCAAGTTAGGTATTGTTTATCACAAACAGAATAGGGTTAGGCTTTGCGAGTAGTGAGACGTGTTTCTGTTCATGCATACAAAATTAATATGCTAGAAACTTACTTACTTACTTGTACTTCCACCTCAGTGCTTCTCAATGTGTACCTTTTGTATAAAACAATGCTCTGTAAATTTTATTACCCTCCTGATCCAGTAAGGGGCCACTGGGCCAACCCTGTGCAAAGAACTGCACCACAGGTAATTAAGGGAGATATTTCTTGTAAATGATGTGCTGTAAGTATCTATTATTATCTGAAAATGTTTGTAAAAATATTACAAATACTCTTGTCTTGTAATTATAACCCCCATTAATGTACCACTACAGCTGCCTAGGTTGGGCAGATGAGCCATTAGCTTTCCAAGGCTTATCATTCTGATGTCAATGTGTGTGGCGTAGTATTTGCACTTTGAGTATAGAAATTTCTGATTAATGGGTCACCATACTCAACCTTCCCAACTGCTGCTAAGTCGCATAACAAGATCTACATTGTCAAGTCACAACAATGTTTTGAAGCCTAGGATTGCAACAGATTTCTCTAGTTGCCAGTACAAGAAAAACGATGTAAATAAAATAAATTATGGTAAGACAGCTGTAAAATCTCCTATATACCATCCAGATCAATAGATTGTGAAGACCAGTGCTGATACCATATTTCCTGAAACCATAGATGATTTGCACAGTAGACCACATTTTATCATAGTCAGAAAGACATAATCACGGAAGTGTTTTCACATGTAACTGTGGTAAGGTTAAGCCCTCCAACGTAAGGGAAATGGCTGTTTCAGAAAAAGGAAGGTAATGTGCTTCACTTGCACAATCCCAAAATGTTACCATCATACGGTAAGGGCAGTGTAAATTATGGCAGTGGGACAATAGTGGGTCAACGAAACAGTGTGAAAGATATGTGCAATATCATGTTCTACCGGTGGAAACAAACCACGACCATGTGCTGCTACTACCAATGGTTTGCAACTTACTGATGTTTATATTTGTTGTTTAACATATTTGTATTAAGTAAGCCTTTTATGCGTTCTAATGATTTAGTTTGGCATAATTTATTTAGTGTTTAACATTTTACGGCATCTAGTGGAATTATTTAGGTTTAGTATTTTCTCTCTCGTGTCCACGCCACGACATTTCATGCAGCGTAGTTGGCCTCCCTGCCTAGGGCCCGCCTCGCTCCTCAAGTCTAGTTATCACTACCCCTTCGGGAGGCTGCTCACTCTGCTTGACCCCCTAAAGATTCAGGTATAAAAGGGGGGCCTTCAGCCTTCTGTCTAGACAGTTGTCAGGGGATCTGCCTAACCACAGAGTCTCCTTGGCACTCACTTTCCTGAGCGGTTGATGTCCGTAAGGTGCTGCTTACTCCCTACTGATCTGTTGGTTGATGTCCGTGAGGTACCAACAGATTACCCTTACCTAAATCTACCTTCCTACCATACGCGCTGGGGTTGATGTCCGTGAGGTGCCCCAGCCCCACACAAAACAGTCAGTCGCAGAGGGTTGATGTCCGTGAAGTGTCCTCTGCTATAACTATCCTAAAGTCCACCTGTTGGCGGATTCTTTGTACCCCACCCAAAATTCTTGCATTTTTCCTACCTTCAGTGTCAAGTAGTGCTCAGTGGTGACACTGCTAACCTGACCCACGCCTGCCATATTCGTTCCTGTAAACTTAGCACAGTTCAGCGCGCTAGTACTCCAGAAGTGTTGTGCCATAAATTAGTGTTTCCGAGGGTAGTTCTGCACGACCACGTGAGAGCAAAGCCCAGTTACAGTTTGCCAGTGAGATCAGTGGTACTTTCAAATCAACCAGTGACAATTTGTGAAATTAATTAAATTCAAGAATTCTTTTAAGAGTATGTAAAAGAATCAGTGTAAATAATTGAAACTGTGAACTTGTGTAAATACTTGTGTAACATCAGTGACTTTGTAAAGAATTTGTGTGCTCTTAGAGACCTGTGTATATTGTTGGCTACAATAAAGGTATTGAACATATTTCTCTGTTTTTTTAAACGTCTCAACCCGAGAAGCAACCAACCAAGAATAAAAGTGTAAATAATCATGAAGGGGCGGAAAGGTAGGCAGCTTTACTAAGGTATAATCAGTGTCATTCACAGCTGGCAGATCTCAGTAGGGTCATTATTCCTGCCGTGCCTATTCAGGGCGAGGCCCCTACACTACCTGAACTTTGCTTGCAATACTCAGCACCACAGACTTCACCCACAAAATCTGATTTGAGGAAGATCCTGCAGGCATGCGGAGGATCGCACCAACCCTATTCAGCCCAATAAAGACCCTTCATGCCCAAAAGTGGTCCTGTCTAAAAATTGCTGAATTAGTGGCATCCTCGTACCAAAATATCAGCGAGGAAATGCCGCCTGCTAGAAACCCTGTTCTAGGTGAGTGACCATTAGTCTACAGACTTACATGTGAAATTATCTGTCCTTCAAAAACCCCAGCGATCGTACCTGGCCAAGATCGACAGTCACTTGTCGTGTAGAGCAGTGGTTCCCAAACTTTTTCTCTCGTGGAACCCTTCACAAGCCGTTCTTTTTTCGCGGAACCCACTACCCCAACCTTTTTATCTTTATTATTATTTTTTAATGTTATGCTAACACATACATAGTTTTCTTTCATCAAACTATGCAAAGCGCTGTAATTAGTTAAGGTTTTAGGATTCGAACAAAAATCATTTTTAAAATGGCCACAGACTTTAATAATGATATGGGATGAAATTGCGCATACACAACTCAATGCAATGAGTGAAACTTTTTCATTTTAGTTTTCAAAATTGTTTTGAAATTGGTTTTTATGTCCGACAGCTGAATATGCAAATCTGGGGCTGCATCCAACGTGTTCCTAAATTTCTTTTATGTGTAAGCATAGGCTGAGAAGCTTGATTCACGTCGATAGGTGGATACAAAAGGGAGCAGTACAAGTATGGCTTTTTCGGCCTCTGAACGGATGCTCTTCTTTTAGTCCTACCCAAAATTCATCAAGTGGCACAGAATCAAATTTTGTTTTCAATGCAGAAGTACACGGAAATTTCAATTAACTCTTCATACTCTGGAATAGACAGCATTCCAGGCTTTATTCGATTCGCAAATGGGTTTTGCACCCAGTCAATATTTTTGCTGTCGTAGTCTGGAAAGTACTCTGATAAGGATTTCATGAAGTCCATTAAATGAGCACAAATATTTTTGTGCACAGTTTCTTCTATTTCTAAACCATTCTCATTCATAAACTGGCCTAAGAGAGGATAACACTCAAACGTTTTACTAGTTGCACATTCAAGCCAAAAGTGTACTTTCATTTTTAATGATGACACTTTATATTTCACTGTAAATACAGTTGTGGCTTTTCCTTGCAAAGAAAGAGAAACTTCATTTAATTTTCCAAATATATCTGCAAGGTATGCACAACACATAAGCCACATCTCATTGCGTAAAAGTTCTGAGAGTTTACCAGAAACTAGAAGGTCTTCTTCATTCATGAGGAAAACCTGAAGCGCATCATGTAGTTCAAAAAGCCTAGCAAGCACTCTGCCTCTTGAAAGCCACCTGATTTCGGTGTGAATGAGTAGTGATTGGTGCTGGCTTCCCATTTCCTCACATGCCTTTTTAAAGAGTCTTGATTGCAGAGGGCGAGATTTGATACAGTTGATCATTTTTACTGCCTCGCCAAGAACATTCTGTAAATCAGATGGGATTTTTCTGGTTACAATAGCATGTCTATGCAAGACACAATGGCTCCAGGTACAATTTGGTGCTACTGTCTTTATTCTTGATATTGTTCCTTTTATTTATCCAACCATGGCTGCAGCCCCATTTCTGCACACATCAACACACATGTTCCAATCGAGGTAGTGTTTAAGCATGTAACAATCAACAACTTTAAATATTTCCTCTCCAGCTGCATTTGCGTACAAAGATGTACACAGAAATAAATCCTCTCGCAATTACAATCAATACTGCTAGCCCAGCAACGCCTGTGCTCTTGTCAAGCTGCAAAGAAAAGGCATTACAATTTTTCAGTCTCTTGGTCAATGTGGTCTGAGATTTTATGAATACGATCTGACACTGTGTTATTGGAATACTGGACTGCACAAACCTTGTTCGTTGCGTCCTCTCTGAGCACACAACCAATGATATCTGTCACACATGGTTTGATATAAGATCTTCTGCAATTGTATGTGGCATGAGCAATCCTGTAACTCATTAGAAACGATGCTTCTGTTTGCATTTTCGTTGACGGTCTTGGCATGTTTTTGTAATATAACCACACAAGCGAGATAGTCGTCCTTTTGTTTTTGAAAAAAAAAAAAAAACTATGGTCTTTTCTTTTAGCTGTGGGTGGTTTGTTTCCAGTTGCCTTTTCAGTTTTGCGGGTACCAAGGAACTGTTTTGAAGGGTTTTGTTACAAACGACGCATTGTCCATCTGAGTGTTCTCAATCTTCACTTCCAAAAGGAATAAGTCCGAAGGAAAGATACGATTCATCATATTTCCGCTTCTTTGAAACTTTCAAATCTTCGTGTTTGATTTTAACTACTTGTGCATCGGATCCTGAGTGTTCTTCTATCACCGTTGGCAAGGTGTTGTCATTGATACATGGTTCATCTGGACTGCCTTCAACTTTGTCATCAAAACTTGTAGATATGGATGCAGGATTTTTAGCAGCCTTAATCCGACCGGTTTCGAGCCAATTGTCCATGCTCAACTACCTAAAATAAAAGATAAATTGTAAATGCAAAATGTTATTCATTGTTATAAACAAAACCAACATGTTCATTGTAACATACCTCAAAATGTTTCTCCGTATATAAATCTACGTCAAAGTTTTGTTTGTAATAAACACTGCGCAATTTTTGTACATTAAATAAATCGTCGTCTTCAGAAATATTTTGTAAAATACTTTAAAGTTCATTAAGGGCCTGTACATTCAAGTTGACTCTCCCATTTGTTCAAGTAGTTACAGTAAAGAACATCGCTACATCAGAAAACTTTTTGAAAACAATAAAAAAATATTTACATATTTTTTAGGAACTTAAGTCTGTTTGATTTATTATAAAAAAATTTTCAATAACATGTTGATAAATATTTCCTGAATAAACGCTGTTCTTTTACTTTCCCAGCATATTTTTGCATTAGTATGTAAAATATGAAACGTGAAAAAGTAAATTATGCTCTGAAAATGGCAATTCATTAACTGTGTAATATTCGGGAGGTTTAAAGCAAATATCAGGAATATATATATATATATATTAATTATTATTATGAGTATCTTTAAGTGTAACATTCAAATTTCGACGACATGTTGTTGAAGAAATCATGTTAAAAAAAAATCGCAACAGAAACGTGTAAACAGTAATAACACTATTTTGTGCTATGTTAAAATTATTAATACATTTTTCACGCTCAAGACCTAAGAGCAAAGTTCTATTTGGTTACAATTTTTTCAATATATTTCATTATAGTTAGAACTCTTTCTTTCAAGTTAGTGCGTCTTCGTTTTATAAAGTGTGAATAAATCCAAGCAGATTGTGATTGGAATAATAAAAATGTCTATTAAAACAAACACAGCATATAAAATTGCATGTCTGAGAAACATTTAGGATTGCAGAAAACTCGGGTACACTGCCTTTAGGGTCATTCCATTTTAAATCAACAAAATTTGAAATATTTAGTAGCTGCATGATTTTAGATTTTCACAGAATTTTGTAGGTTGTTGGAACATACTATCTAGAGTACAAAAATACCTTTTTTAGATTTTTAGTTTAAAAAAATTTGTATATATACACATTAATAGATACAATTGCGCGCTAAAATTTGCGTTTTTAG
>PNEQ01001398.1:4941-22170 GCA_003012365.1 Medauroidea extradentata
ACGTGCCAGACACGTGGCAACCATTTAAAACAACAGGACGTGACCGTATGACCTGATGAAGTAGTAGTGGCAGCCCTGATCAACAAATCGGTTACCTTCCATCGCCGACGCTGAAAGTAGTGTGTATTATACGTGAAAAATAAGTACGCATTTTGGAGGAAACGTAATATAATAACACGGCTTCGTATCCAGCATTAGTTAGTTAACTATTTTATTATATTCAAATCGCGCAATTTTATAACTAATTTACAAACAACCGCACCATTATCAGTCGACCTGTAACCAAAACAAAGCACGGCCATTAGCGAGTGTGAAATGTTATCGCGTTCGCGTGTGTTTGAGAGTCTTATGTGTTAACTTTATTATTCTGTGCATATATGTAATATATTGTAATGTGTGGATTATGAAACCCAGCCTGTAATCGCCAATGGGATATTATGACGTCCGGCAACCAAAACAAAGAGCGGCCATTTGCGTTGTGAGTGTTTGAGGTTGAGCTTCTCATGTGTTCGTGTTCGTTTGAGATTCTTGTACGGTGTTATTTTCATATTTTGTGCATGTATGTAATTGTAATATATTGCAATTCAGGGATTAAAATACACGGCTTGTAATTGCTAACGAAACGGGATATTAAGACGTGATTCGATTCGGAAGACAGGAACTTCAGCTGGCATGTATACAAAAACATTCGCTAAATAAGAAGTAATCTGTCCAGACAAAAGTGCTACATAAAATTTTAAAAATATTACCTAACTTTTATTTTAACAGAATTTGTGGGTAAACACCTACGGTTATTGTTGTAGTCTTCTATGTAAACATGCTTTTTCAAGGCACCGGCTCAATAAATTCTTTCTGTAGGAAAATGTCAGTGTTTTTTTTTTATTTTTATTTTTATTTTTTTTTTTTTATTTAAGCAAGTAAGTGGTTAATACAAAGTTCACGTGAGATTTTGTGCTTACTGTAAGCTTCAAAAATGTAGGCCTACATATTACCAAAAGAAACGGCCAGAAGACGTACGTCTATATATTTCCCGGTCATTAAAGTGTACTGGTTTGATAACATATGTTGATCAACAAAATATTTAAACCTGATCTGGGCAATTAGGCCTACCCACGTTTGTTTATTACTTACGCTTTTTACTATTGATTTATTATTTCCGTTTAGGTTGTGAGAGCACACATTTTTGCAATATAGCCTACAATAGTCACATGACTATAATAGGCTAAACACTGATATTTCAAAGGTAGGCCTATCACAAAAGTTAAGTTTGTTTAATAGTCTACAACTGGAAACTTAAACTAGGCCTATACTGCTTTATGATCTGATAGTACAGAACCAAATTAAAGGCAACACGAAAAATAATTGTAAAAATTCTTGCATGAATTAGCCTATTTTAATTATTATTAAAGTTTAAATATGTTTGCTTGCACTGTAATAAGCTCTTGCAACTTCAGTTTGCAGTAATTAAATAAGCTACTTTTATTTAATCTTTTTAGATGCCAGGTAGAAAATATAAGTTGCCCATACATGTTAGTTTATTTCTGGTAATGCCATTAAATGTTACAATTTTGATGAAATTTAGAAAAATATACAAGAAAAAGTTAAATTTTAAATAATTGTATTAACTTAGCATATTTAGAGTTGGCTATCCATTGCTGTAATTTGAAATAATTCCATTAAAATTGCCCACCTAACCCTAATAAGATTAATGTGCTTCTAGTATTGAAAATAAATTATTTGTCTGAGATCTAAAAAATAATCTCAAGAAAATCACAACACACTTTAAATGTTATTGCAATCATAATATACCTTTACTGTTGACATGTTTTGATTGTCAGCTGGAAAGCACATGGTGGTGGATGGATACATAATGTTTTGTTTACATTGCCCTACTTTTTTATGATCTGTCAAATAATAGAATTCTTATACAGTATGGACAATAGCTTACTCATCATGATGACCCATCAACACTTCTTGGACACTGTTTAAGAATTTTTATCTCGCACCACAAGTGTAAACGAGCATACATACGGTATTACCTTCCCATGTGTGTAGACCTAGACATTATCAGATATGTGCAATAAATGCAGGCAGTGAAAGCAGAATAGCTCACTGGCACATCTATTATCCTATTTGTGATGTTGGAGTCTCAGGAAATAGGAGTTGTAGAGAACCGAACAACAAAATAAAGGCTAGACTAAAGTTGATATGTGCCAATCTGGATTTCATTGTATTCATTGGGTTTGCCTATCACACAGCTCAAGGCATGCCAATCAGCTCTCTGATTACAAACCAGAAGCATAGGAACAGTCCATTAAGAGAAAAAATGGAGCAAGTGGAGAGGAAGCAGCATCACACAACACCCACCCTCAAAATTAAAGAAATATTTTTTGTGTAACATGACTGTATTTAGTGTTTGTACTTCATAAATAATTACTGGTAATACATTAAATAAAAAAAGTTTTTTTTGAAAATAATGTGTAACCACCATCCCCCAACCATAAAAAAAAATAAATAAAAATGGAGCCAGGCTGTGCCATGGCCAAGAGGACAACCAATTAGCTTGAGGAAAATTAATTCCTTTAGTTCAGAGAAATAGTCAAAATTAAAATTTAGGTTTTGTTCAAAATTAAACAATGTTTTAAAACTAGAGTACTTTAAAGATAGCCTAATATATGTGTACATACCGTACATACACACAGAAACATATCATGTATTCTTCTCTGTAAACAGCAATACTTTTTTACATCTAATGTTAATCCAAAAAGCAGAATAAGTAAGCAAAAATCAAAGAAATGGTACAAATAAAATGTGCACATTTCTCAAGACCAAACAGGGCAAAAACAAACTGATGCAAAAATACAACTTGAGTTTAAAAATGTCCATATATTTGTGACGAACGTACAAGTTGTAGTTTACTAGTCGGAAGTGAATTGATAACGCACAGCATTGTGATTCATATTACTTTTTTGATGCTGTAGTGGAATAATAATAAAGTACTACCTTACTACTACATTCAACTGCACATTTAAATTGGTGACTTCAATTTATTGATATTCCATGTAGGCTCTTAAAAAAATGTATGTTGGGCAATCACTGACTGTCCGTACTCAAAATTTTTCTTGTCTGTATGGTTAAGGTCTCACTAATCCCAGGTCAAACAACTGCAGCGATACGTCCACATCTAAGGTGAAGCATAATTAGCTGGTGCGTCACATTGCTTACAATGTCGGCCCAATCTTCCTTAATATACACACAACTTATGTCTTGTGCACTTTTTCTTCTATTATGTATAGTCAGATTGAGACTTAATGTAAGAAAAGTTTACATGTGGTGTGACTTGTAATGTGTTAACCTCTGACACATTAAGTTCCTTGTAAACAGGATTTAAATGTGTCTTATATTACTGTTTACATTAGTTATTAAAGCGAGCTGGAGATGGATAATGGTGAGAAACACAAAACACCTGTTTGGCATTTTTTTTGAAAGAATGACAAAACAGAGAAACTCTGAAGTTTGAATTTTACAATTTAATAAAATCCTTTTACAGTGTTTATGTTGTAGAATTTTTGTAATAACTGTTGGCTATAAATACAGAATTTTATTCTAAATTGTATAGCTTAATTTGCCATATTACATTAATTTAAAGTTTTTATTTACACGTTTTGTTAATTTTCAATGTTACCCAAAAACCTCAGAATCCTCTTCTGTTTCTAATCGGACATTATTTTTGCCACTTGGAAACTTTTTCAGAACTCAAATTCCCTTTCTCACCCAGCTCTAATGCTATTATTTATCATTACATTTGCCACACAATAATATTAATTAATATACTTTGCACTTTACCAGCAACATGTTGCAAAACTGCATGCTGTATAGCATAATTCAACTCAAGCCAAGAAAAAAGGGGTGGGGGTGTGTCTCCCTGTCTCTGTACGTTTATCTACAAAAATTCATCAAAATTGAATTGCATACAAAAATTGCTGTATGAAATGAGACAACCATCTCATACAGGAAAAAAAAAAACTTAATTCATTAATTTTTCCGTAAGCTAAATGTTAGCTAACTTGATTCAATAAATTAGTTTTGTGTAACCTAACTGATGCAGTTACTTGTTTTTCATCTAGCAAAGTGGAGTCAACATCTTAACTGCCACTAAACTATTTACAAATACATTTCCAAAAGCTCAGTGGTGGCTGTGAACACAATAACACAAGACAAGGCATAGTCCATTTCTCCCCATGAATACCAAGACTTTTAGCTCCACACTAGTGGTAATTTATACATCATAAATATCTTACAACTATGTCAACGAAAATATAATGCATAAAAAACAGTTCTGAAAAAGCAAAATACATAAAGAACTTTTTGATCATGTCAACAGCCCACTTGGTGATGGACAACATAACAAAATTAATCAATCTTTTGGCTATTAACATGAAACACAATAAATATGAAACAGAATATAACCACCTTCCAGTCTACAGCATGAGAAACACTTCGCTTAGCGGTAAAATTTAAGAATAAGATTAGTTGTTTGAAATAGTAGCATTCAAGAAACAAATTTCAAACTAAGAGTACTGTACACATTTAATCCTGGCATGCAAATTCACATACTCTTTTTAAAGAAGTTTATAACAGATACACAGGTGTAAGTCTAAACATGGTCTACAAAAAGTGAGTAGTTCAACGATTTTAAGAAATTTTTCAATGTTAAGGCGCTTAAATTTTTCAGTCCTTTCAGAAACATACTAAGAGGGTTTAAGGGTATATACTTGACTAGAGAAACTAGGTACTTTTATGCAGAAAGATAATGTTCAAACACAATATCTACAGTTTTTTTGTTAAGAAGCATAATAATGGACAAAATCAAACAACAAAGGATCTCTGCTTGCACTTACAACTATATGGAACAAGGTCAATAGGGCAGTCACATCAGTCAGCCTAAATATATCACTTTACAAAAAAACATTATAACAGTTCTTTCATGCTTAGTGAGAAGAATTTAACTGAAGAAAATGCTAATATAATGTACCTTCACTTTTCTCCCATTACAGAAACATTTCTTAACATTCCTAACATTCTACAACAAGTAGTGAAAAGTAGGGTTCTGTGAATCAAGGTACAGTATTTAGAACAAATAAAGCACAAAAAAAGTAAGTTTCCAATCACGAAGGAAAAAACAGGACTGAAACATTTCTGGGTAACAATTAAGCTTAGATGTGGCACTACATCAGTCTTATCTGAATTTGGAGCCCTTACATACAAACAAAAAATTTTAGTTTCAAAAGATTATCATAAAAGTAAATGTTTATTATAAATAAAATTTGAGCTGCTGTAGCAATACAATCACAAAGGAGACTTCTCCAACTTGAATATTCCATGCATGGTGTACACTGTTAACCTATTGCATGTATAACATCATTAGATGCAATGCTATTTTGATGTATAGTTATATTGTAAACTTGTTTAAACAATATGATTACTGCAGTTTTTTATCATAGGATTGGATCAAGCAATATTGTAGTAACTTAATAAAAATAGGTCTATCATTTTACAATCATGATACAATAGAACCCCGATTTAACGAAATGCCATGGGACCCGAAAATGTTTACTCTGAAACTGTTTCGTTAAATACGACTTCCCCTGCCCCCCCCCCTACAAGTTTAATTCTCAGGCATATTTCGTCAGAATTTAATGTAATTTAAAAAAAAGTATATTGGGTCAAAATAATAACAAAACATATTTACCACAATATGTAAGCCACAGCCATGAAAGGAAAAAATCGGCGAAAAAGCTTCCAGTAGAACGCTCGGCGAACATGCGCATGGTGAGTTAGGCCGTCTTTGCACATGTCATCAACACATGAGAAGTGATGACTAACACCGCCGAGCCGTCAATATTTCCGCCTCTCTCTGCCCGCTCCACCAACAAAATTAAGGAAAATCCCATAAAAAATATAATTTTTTTTAAAAACTGAAAACTCAATTAAAAGTTTACGAGACAACTGTAAAATAATAATTAAATATGCGTGGCGGCGGCCATTGTAGCTTGTATGAAGCCGCGCTCATGAAACAAACTCGTGTTGGTCTGCTCGCTACAAATGCTTTGCACTCAAGCATTTTTTTAGCATCAGAGAAACAAATTATTTACGTTTATGGTAATAAATTGGTTGTAAAAATTCTGCAGAAATAATATTACGTAATTTTCATTATAAACTCGCTTGTTTTATCACAGGATGCGAGTGTAAATAATCACGCTGCACACCACTGCATTACATAATAGAATTAATCCATAGAGCACGTGGCACTGCAGCACATTCTATGGAGATGCAAAGCACTATCTGTGAATTAGTTCTTGTGCTGTCCACTGCTGCGCTGAGGAGACTGGGTACCTAGATGCTCGTTCACTCACCAGCCGTCACGATGAGGATCTAGGGGCACGCTTGTTATGCAACACAGCATCACACGCTCGGCCGCGCCCACACGTGTGTCTCAAAATCACTCTTGCGGCCAAAGTATTCAATAAATATTAACTAATTTTTTTTCTCGACGGATGGTTTACGCTTTTCTACGGAGAAATATGTATATACCACGGTTGGTGCTAGTATTTTTAAAGGGCTTAACTTACAATATTAATATACAATTTTATCAAAGTCAGTTATTTAATACATTTTTTTTTTGTTATTTTTCGAAGGTTCCAAAAATGCTTTCGTTAAATCGCTGTTTTCGTCATTCCTGAGTTCGTTAAATCGGGGCTCTACTGTAGTACCTTCGTAACCAACAAATCCCTTCGTGTATACTGTACAATACACACAAAAAAGATTTTTCAATTCATAACTTTGTAGCATTTACAAGTATTTTACTAAAATATTATGGTAATTTATATACAACTTGAAAACAAGCAAACGCCATCACTCTGAGTTCACTTAATTACACTGACAAATGTGCTACCTGTAAAGGTAACACAGGCCTGGTGTTTAACTGTTAAACTTCAGCAGATGGCACAGTTCAAGATTTTCGTACTTCATTCAGGTTCTTAGTGTATCTGCACATGGCAAATCCTCAGAATACTTCTGTAAGTAACCACACACAGCAGGATGGTCCATATTTTCTAGAGGAATATTACATAACCCGCAAACACATCTTCACTGTATTTTCAATAAAAACTGTCTTTTGCAATTAAGTTTTTTCGTATAGATCCTGACATTGTAATTTGCCTTTTAGGTGATTTGCCGTTCTCTGTTATAAGTTTATTGCATTCATTTTTCTATGTGTGACTGCTTGTTTTGATACTTTATCTAACACATCCTTTTTCTCCCACTCAAGACGAACACAGCAGATGCCATATATTAAAATACTACATTATCATCACTTGCATAAAAGTCATCGTCTGTATACACTTTTGCTAGTTTCTGAATGACAATTTTTACTTGTGGCATTTTAAAAAAATTTAGACCTAAGTAGGCCTGACTTTTTCAAGTTTCTTCACTATACACTTATTTTAATCCCATGCAAACAGAAAAAAACATCACCAAATATATTGACAAAGCAAAAACACATTAAAAATATTTAGAAAATGAAACAAAAGCATTTATTTACCTTATTAGGAGGTGGGAACAATAAAATTCACTAAAGCAAAAGGTGGACATGCTGGAATTTTAACTTGGCTCTTCCACGTAAATAATTTTTTTTTTTTTTTGCAGGACTCTAATTATTACCTTCTTACATTCATGAACTGGTTATTCATAAGCTTAAAAACCAATCAACCCAATCCCAACCCAGATGAATCTCACAGGTTATGAATTCAAGGCATAGTAGTCACTTAACACAATATAGTATAAAAGTAACTACATACATACACTGTACTTAGCATGAATCATTGGATAGTTTCCAAAGTCAATGTTCAGGAAGGTTTTTTTTTTCGTATCACTAACACCTCCATTATAGAAACTGATCAACACACCACAAAGTATTACAGCATAAACAGTTTCTAATAACATTTAACCATTTTTAAAAATTACTGTTGAGTTAAATAGTACAACTCCTAAAATTAAAGTACCAAAAATATGTATATGCTAAATGCTTGAAACATGTTATTGACAGCATATATAAATACTGTGCAGTACTGATACCTCTGCAGCCAAGAATTAATCAATATTTGATTTCTGTAGTCAGCAGCTTACTAACATTTAATATTTAAGTACTGTACCTATTGTATCTCACTACAACCAGTTCAAACCACACACAAGTTACTTTATCATTATTTAAACCATTAAATTTAATAACCTTGTTATAAAGACAATATGTGCTTCAATGTTGTTCATGAACATCATTTTACAATATCTGGAAACAATACTGCCAGCATTCATCCTCCAGAACTGCAACATCTACTTTCGCAGCACAGTTAAAATAATGAGTTTTGGTCATGTTGCCAAAAGCAAACTACAACAATATTTCAAGACTGGCGTATCAGAAGAAAGAAGGAAGGAAGGAAGGAAGGAAGGAAGGAAGGAAGGAAGAAAATGAAGAAGAAGAAGAAAGAAGGAAAAAAAAAAGCACTAATATCTGTAGACAAGTTTCACTTCTTGTCATAAACAATAAAAATTTAGTTACAAAGTGAAAGTATCTATGTTTCACAGAACCCTAGTACAGACACACGTGCCAAAAATAAAGACGTAGTTCTCAATCGCTTTTGACCACAAACAAATGCATTTATATATGGGAGATGAGTGTACAGTTGTCTCTACAATACAATGACAAAGATAGAACACTGAAACATAATTATATTTACTATAAATTAACTATTTGATATACACAGTCACAAACAATATACAAAACCAACACTTTTTACCCTCAAAAACTCTACATTCCAGAACTTGCAGTCACAACTACTTTTTAAAGTACTGAAAATGGCACAAGAATTTTGGGAACTAAACCCAACTAAGCTGTTGTCAAAATTATGGCTGACAGTGAACATGATACACATGTTGTAATAATCTGCAGCCTTGCAAAACCCTTCTTGTAGGTATAGTCTGTCTCATATAACTCTTTCGTATTTCGACATTTCTCTTCTGAGAACTGTGTCTGACAGCTACATTGTTTGGAGCTTCAAACCTACCTGGCTTCGTGGAAAAGTGTGGTGTTCGCAAGCCTGTGTATAGGCACACTTCTCATAAGTGAAGTGTCAAAATACAGACTATAGTACTTACATGAGACAAGACTATAGATATGACTCGAGAGGAACCACCTCCATGTATGCTCATATCAACAGTATGTATTATCACTATCAGTGAACCATGCATTACAGGAAGGGTAATGAGGAAAACTAATACCTAATCACTTTAATGAGAACAGGTGAGGCCCTTATTGATGCATTTATTTTCACCACCTCCCCCTTCTTTCTTTCTTTCTTTCCATCGGCACATCTCGTTGCAGGGACGATGGTGCTTTAGTAATGTGCAGATAACTACTGGACAGCTATAATTACAAGTGACTAGCTACGATAATGATTCTACTGACAGCCTGGCACCCCTAAGTGTAGATAATCACAGTAGAAGTTATAAAGAATCACTCACTATTTACTGGACAACCTAGGCATATATTGGGTAAGATCTGCTGCTACGTAGGTTAAGGCCATGCTAGAGGATTTTCCCACATCAGTGCAAAAATCCAAAATAATGCATTATTCCTTTAAAAAGAAAGTTACTGTATTTACTCGTGCATAATGCACACTTTAATTTCAAAACAACTGATAAAAATTCAGGTGTGCGCACTATAGACGGAAAATAGAAAAAAAAAATACGTGGGAAAAAGGTCGTCATGGGGGGGGGGGGGGGGGGGGTTGTAAACTGGAGGGTGACAAGCGTGGGAGGCAGAGAGAATGTTTCTCACTGCCTTTTCTTTTTCTCTACCCCATCCTAACCTCTTCTGCCGTAACTGTCGCTGCTAAAAACCCTATTTTTTTTTTTTTCCTTGACAGGAAAGTTCGTGGGTGGGCGGAAGCAATCGACGTCTGGTGATAACCAAGGAAAGGAAGGAAAGGATTAAAAAAAGGCGACGCTGTTCTTCCCCCCCTATTATACTGAGCTATCCGGAGCACTCCTAGCCACATAACCGCAACGCCCACTACAGTGACAACAACAAACAACAGCAGACGCAGCCGCGTCACATCTTTAGCGCCAACGGACAGGGACATAACATATCATCATCACCACCACACAAACGCAGAGGCGTCACATTATTGCTACCAAGAAAATCAGGTTCACATGATATGTTTATGACAAATGTGTGCAACATGTTTTTAAAATTTTTTTTTATACTTAATGCCTTAGGGTGTAAAATAGAGTAAAATGTGTTTTCGATGTATTTCTCAATATAAAACCAGCGAAAATATCAAAAGCTCTTTGTTTCAGGATGAAGCTTATGTAAATACCAAAAAATAAATTTCAGTACAGTGGAATCCCATTACTACGAGTATGGGATACTACGAGACGTTCGTAATTACGAGGGTTTTGTAATGCACCGTCAATTTGTGTATGCAGTTTAATATATAAATGTTCGGCGGTATTTACAAGTGGTACCGTCATGAGCACATTCGTAGATACGAGAAATTCACAAGCAACAACCATCAACATACAGCGCAAAATGAATTTTTTAAAATTACAAGTAAACATAATAAATACAAGCGCACGTGATAATCATCGTTCAGCGTGACAGAGTGAAACACTCGAGATATGGCAACAGTGGAAATGCAGTTGCATCTGGCATCGCTGCAGTGACTTGCTCGACCTCGATTGTTATTGACGCCATCTTGGTACTGCATGAAAGCAAAAGTGGCACTTGGACTGAGTACACAGCATTGCTTGCGTCATCTTGGTTTTATTATAACGAACGGCATTGCAGAATCAGTTTCACACTAACTATGATTTATTTTTCGTTGTGTGTGTTATACTGCAAGAAGTTAATTTAAAAAGTAACGTTTACATAACTTAACCTAGTTGTTTGTAGAACACGTTAGATTTGCCCGATCATGGCAACGCATGATAAGAAAACTTCACTTGGCTCACTTTTTGAATGCCTGGAGTTGAAGTTTTACACTACCCAGCGTAACCCGAGTAAGTTCATAAACTTATTGTGTCATGTTTTTATATGTTACGTGTTATGATTTCTTAACGATAGGTTTTCATTTTAGTGAAATTTATGTTGGAATGGATAAATAAACTGTACTCGTACTAAAAACTGTTATTGTTACTTTGACTTCACTACTTCAGAAAGTGGGTAATATGGAACAGCCGCGCGTCTTTTGTTAGTGCAGCACTACAGTCATAAGATGTTATTAGTGCAGCGTTTTTCATTCCAGCCAATCACAAGCGATCTGGCAGTGTTGTTCGTTTTAGTTGCCGCCTCCTCCGCCTCACTAGACGTCCATTTTTGTTTTGTTTACCTTACATTTTGCCGTGCTGTAGCGAGTGAAAATGGTAACAAAAAGCAAATGAAAATCGTGAAATAAATAAAATAAGAATGTTACACCTACTAAACACATGCCTATCGTTTTTGGCTGTCTTGTTTTATAATAGCAGAGATACTAGCCAAGGTAAACTGTACTGTTATAATTCCTATCCCACAGACGTCAATAACCTAGAAAATTGTTTGTTTACACAAACATTCGGTTCTTACGACAACTCGTAACTACGACAATTTTTTATGCTGTTACGAACTCTCGTAGTAATGGGATTCCACTGTATGTTTCTAAATTCGACTCCAAATTGGGTAGGGAAGACAGAGAAGTGATGCATTTATGCTAATTTATTGATATTTAGTAGAATCTCCTTTGCCCCCACCCTACCCATTTTATACTTTCCTCCACACTTTCACACCTACTTTTTGCAGTCCCATTTTCTGCTTTTACACTAAATATTTTCCTCTTTTTACACTTTCCTGTATTTTACAATTTTTCCAGGTCCTTGAGAAGGTTAAAAAAGGGGTTCCACTGTATTTTGAAAATGTTGATAATTTGTAACTTTTGCATAGGAATGAAGCTGCCTAGCAACTACATGAAGGCGACATTCCCAGAGTCTGGAGTGTTTTTTTGTCTTTGGTGTAATGACTGGAGTAGCAGAATACTTAATATGAGAACGGGTTCAGTTAATGTGCAAGCAGAGGGGCAAGCAATGTTTACAATTTTCTGGGATAACTTGACACATTCAAAATTGCAAACACTGTTATTTTCCTTCACTATTACACAGCGGAGAACACCAGGAAGACAGTTTGCTACAGAAGTTGATGGTTATATTGATCCAGACATCTTGCTCTTCTGTTGAAGAAACTGAAGAAAAGAATCAGAAGTTAATTTTCTGCACAACAATCACCAGTGCCAACAAGGGTTAATTTGCTAAAAAAAAAGTTAATGGAAAACGTTAAACAAAAGCCTCAACATGTTCAGGCAGTTATGCATATTACGGGGCAAATGGAACCAGTTACAGACATGCTAAACCTAAGGGAATACTTGTGAGACCAGATGCAGTTTAACCGTGAAAAAAAATTGTCACGCACATCCACTAGTCAGGAGAAGCTGGAAAATATAAATCAGCATTTTACTGACAGTGGCACAACAATGACTATTCAAATTCTGGAATAGAAAGCTTAGTATGTATATAACAAAAATATAATGATAGTACTTTCTTAATATTCTTTAAAGTATAATATTTGTGGTTCACTCCAGAACTACATGCAGCAAAAATCTGCAAGGAAACAAAACAATTTATTTTCCAAACACCATACCTTAACTAAAAAACATGTTTCTCTCCAGATAAAATGCACAAAACTTAAAACATTAAAACACAGCAGCAGAGCACAAACTTTTGTAAATCTTCATAATCAGTCCAACGTGTAGCCTTGTAGAATTGCAACATTTAATGAAAAAACACTTAAAATAGATGGTTGTGATAGTCCACGTGTACCATATGGCTTCACAGTAGTGCAACTGCCAGCAACCATTTTACTTTCCAATACATGCAACATTGGGAAAATACCACCTCTTGCACCATTTATCACCAATTCATAAGAGAGTCAAGAAAGAGAGTCTAAACCAGAATTTCAATATTCTTGACAGTTTGACATATCACATGCTTCACACTTTTAGAATACCATACTTTCTATCCACTCACAATAACTACCTCATATAGAGCAATCCCAAAATATTTATTTCACCAAATATGAAAGCATTGTGTATCATTACACATACAGCATAACCTTTTAAGATTGATCCCACTGAAATAAAACTGCATACAAACCATATCGTCAATTACATTTCATACCAATGTGTGTCTTTAATAATATCTTGAGCATAAAACTATGGGTGTAAGCCCACACTGTTCAAGTGTTGGTTATGTTATGCAAACAAAGCTGAAAACTGTGCGCTGCTCAATATGCAACTAAAACCAAAATGACATCATTATTCTACAAACACACAAATACTGTACGTGGAAGACAGCAAAAAAAATAAAACAGACCGCATTTCCCACTACACTGGTTGCATATTCATTCGTAAACATGTAACTGAATCAACTAAAATATCTGTCTGAAACAAAAAAGTTTCACTGTGTCAATTTCAAATACCTTCTTTTTATGCTCACCAGTGACATAAAAATAATAAAAATAAAAACTTACACAAAAAAACTGATAGCAAAAAATTTTAGCTTACAAACATCCACAACGACAAGTGATGAAACACATCACAATTTGTGGACATAGGTCTATGCAGTTTATACAAAGCGACATGATCTAAAGCAGACACAATATACCAACTAAACTGACAATAAAAACCAAAACTTAAGACGTGTGAGCAATAAAATTTTCAAGTGAAATTCTTTAACAAGAAATAAAAATATAATGTGTATGTAACAAGGTGTACAATGATCTCATTTTCTCAATTTAGCACGTACCACAGCCATATTCATTTACCATTATAAAGGACTAATTCTTTATCTAAATATTTATAAAAGATGCTTTTGAGAAAATTGGTAACACTAAATGACAAGTACACCAAGTTGTTTGACAAATTTACATGTACACAAAAAATAAAAAATGCTACTACACCAAAATTAAGAATTTCGTAGTCAACAAAAAAAAATTTCTTACCTCCTCCAATTACATGAGATTCAACATTAAATTCAAGTAAATGATGTACAGTAATATCATTATACAACTGTGAAACATGCATATGTCAAGCAAGGTTATATTTGGGGGAGAGGGAAGGGGAGATCAAATTGGCTTCAAATATGCACACATTGAAAAAAAAAAAAAAAATATACGTACATTTTCATATAGCAGTGGTACAGTTTACCGCTAGCAGTATTCATGGTTGCTAACAGCTTTCATTCGAAGAAGTACACATTTTGTGTCATTTTGTTCTTACTCACTAATTTTGGTGTGGAAGATAGCATTATGAACAATATAGTATAATGTTATGTAAATATTTTATATCAAATACACAAATTATATCAAAAACAAGAACTGCCACACCATGCATATTTTTGATAACTATAAACTGAGTAAAAAATAATTCACTATTAACTCATTACACACAATATAATATTACAAAATGTTGACATATTATTCTAATTTTGTAGTAAAACAGCACAAAATTTACCTAACCTTGGTTTGACAAACTCTGAAATATTTCAGGTTAAATGGCAGGTCTACAGACACTTTTTTTTTACACCGCAAATTACAAATATATAATAACTAATCACTACAATTCCATAACTAACTTACAAAAATATAGCAATTTCATCCAAAAATTAAAAACAAAATTTAAAAGAGACAACTGCTTCAGGTTTAAATTTTAAACTTAAAAAATATTAACTAACGCTACTTTACAAAATAATAATACAAATATCTACTATGTGGCAACTTAACAAACTGAGATCTTTTGCCAATAGGTTACGTATTGCAAATAGTGTAACATACTAGGTAGGCACTACAATAAGACAATGCGTGCTGCACACATTTGCCTATGCCTCCACTCAAAACGCACACATGCCGGAAAGTGTATCTATACACAGTACAGAACATGTAGAACACAATCTATTATTCACAATTCTACATACTCTGCAGAAATCTCAAAATTTCTCATCGCAGTCCACAGTTTTCGACACGCATACGAGAGAGAAGTCGGTAAAAACCCACAAACGTAACAACAGCACTGATGAGCAGGGGAACAGATGTGTGTTCCCATACATGCTCGGCAGGAACAAACACTGGCCCTACCTAGTTCAAGAGAATTTACTAAGAGGTTTGTCACAAGTTAATATTGCCTAGTAGAGAGACCGCCCGCCTGAGGTCTGCCTGTTTGGCGAACGTCTCTCTGCAACGCCTCATTGATTGTTGTTCTTGGAGATGTTGTGTGTCGCCCAGTTCAATGATGTCTTCCAAGAATTGCTCAGCGCTTCATCAAACTTGGATTTGAAGTGTTGCCTCGCATCTTCTTCTGTCATGTCCAGAACCTAGCCCCAAACAAACACCAGCACTGCCAGTTACTGTAGCACAACCGCTAGCAATAGCAATAGAAAAAAAAAATTATAATATACATAGAAAACAGTCATGGGTCACAAGAAAATAAAAAATTTATAATAACTACATATTTCACAGACTATTCTATGTACTAAAGAAAAAGTACAGATAGAATTTCTAGGGTCATATGATAAGCTCACATTTCTTTCAGAACTGTAGAAGAATAAAGAAGTTGAGGGAGTAATAATAACTTTGAAAAGCATTGCCTATAACTGAGCACGTATCGGTAAGCCTGAACATTAGGGGTGTGCGAATAGTGGATTTTTGTGGTTGAATATTTTGGAATTGAATATTACAATTTTCGAATACATTTCGAATTCGAATAGCTGGTAATAAATACTTACCCTGGCACTCCAATAATTAAATGAAATAAAACTCTATTCTCTCTCACTTAAAAAAAAAAAAAAAAAGGAATGTGGTTGGACTAATCTAATTTCACAGTCATTATTTACAATGTTGGCCAGAACAGTAGGTAGGGCTAAGTATATACCCCACTGAGGAATGTGAATAAGTTAAAATGCTAATCTATTTAAGACCAAATTGACTACGCTGTGCAAGTGTAAGTATATTCACATGCTTATCTTGCAAGAAACTCAAACACTGGTCAAAACAGTTATTTAACATATTGTTGTGTGCCATGTACCTGGAGGCCAGTGGTCGGCGGCTGTTTCGTAACACCTTGTTAACGTCTCTGTGACACAGGAGTAATTGTGTGCATAACTAATTGTGTTGTGAGAGTTCTAGTTGATTACTGTTTTGTGTATTTCATAGCTTTGTGAGCTATTAAATCCAGTACTTAATTTAACTCTTTTATTTGTAATTATAAGACCTCTATCCCAAAGAACTCATGGGAATTGCCCACATATAAGTTTGTGCTCTCAAACTTGTAACAATATATATTTAAAACATACCAGTAGGAGTTTTTAAAACCAAATGACATGTATTACGTTCTGCTGTTTGCTTATTTGATTTAAAGAAACTCCAGATTTCACTACTCTTCTGAGAACTTGTTTCTTCATTACTTTCACTTTCCATCATATGATTGATGGTAACTAAGGAACCATTTTAACTATACAACAGATCTGTAAAACTTTCAAATGCTCACCACTAAGTAAAGAAATCCACCCGTAGTAATCGCGCACCACGGAAATATATCTAAGTACATGAACAAGTTCTTCCCTTCAAGAATCACAAATTTCACAAAAATCGGGATTTTCCCTTTGAAATACCAACATCGCTCTCTAAGAACACATTTTTCATCATGTTTTGCCATAAAACTACTCTAGTACGGTGTGACGGTGTCAACTTGACATCAGCGGCAGTTAACGTTTCTGGTTACGACGCAGTATTTTTCCCGAGTGGAAATTTCCATGGACATACTTTCGCCTAGTGCACAACTATAGTTTAATGGAGGTTACCTGGTAGTTGTGTGCGATGGCATGGATTCCCATGGTGTTGTATGAACAGACTTGAAACGTTACGTTAAACTTTAAAAACTCCGCACCGCACCTTCACAAATTCCGACGTCCGTCCTGGGTCCCTGCCAGTAGAAAATAGACGCGTGTGCTGTTGGAGTGAGCTGTGACGTCGGTAGAGAGGGGAAATGGCGAGCCAGCAGAGGGAGGGAACATTGTGGTGATCTTTCAGAATTT
>PNEQ01001398.1:22270-33931 GCA_003012365.1 Medauroidea extradentata
GTTCAACAGACTTTCGTTCAAACTAAGATCCCACCACCATTTTGAGAAAATAGGGGAATGAGAGTTTCAACTATAAATGACCGGATTTTTGCTGGGCTTGGCAGACAGGCTTGGGGATTAACGCTGCTTAAGTTAAGTATTGAGTTGTAGCCATAGTATGGCTAGCAGGTTAGGCTTAGCTGTTAGCGTATTTAATATTATATTTATTATGCTCTGAGTAAAAATTGCGTAGGTACCTTCCTAGTTCTATGCCATGTTGTTGGCCATAGGAGGTTACGTTTCTGAAATAGACTGTTGCGTATGTAAGATATTTTGAAATGTAACTTTGGTAATAATTTATTTATATTTATTGTGAAAATTAGAATTCAGTACGAATTGGTTATAATTTATTTTTGAGTGTAAACCAAGAATTTAAAGCTAGTGCGAATTGGATTTACCATTTTTATAAAAGAAATGGTTTATCCATATGACGAAAAATCAGTGTTTGTCAGCGACTTCCAGAGGCCTACAACGATAAGACTTTAGCTTATCAGCGGCACGTGATACGGTTACGGCAGCAGCATTCCTACCTCATGGGGCAGATGGGTGATGCTGACCAAATACCCATCTATTTTGAAATGCCCAGTGACACAACAGTCAATGCTACTGGCACGAAATCAGTTACTGTACGCACAGGTGGCAATGAGAAGCAGAGATGCACAGTCATGTTGACGATATTAGCAGACAGAAGAAAACTGCCACCCTATGTCATCTTCAAGCGCAAAACCATCCCGAAAAACGAAAAGTTGCCATCAGGTATTTTCATAAGGGCGCAGGAGAAAGGGTGGATGACAACCAATTTGTCATTGACTGGCTAAAGTGTCTGTGTGGGCCCTTCTAAGAAAAAGAAGCATGCTCGTCATGGACAGCTTCCGACCGAGGGCACCTGACTGAAAACGTAAAAAACATCATAAGGAAGGCAACACCAACCAGGTCATCGTCCCAGGCGGCATGACATTGATGCTCCAGCCCTTGGATGTTTGCGTGAACAGAACTTTCAAAGTCATTTGAAACGTCTGTACACAGAGTGGATGGCCACAGCGAAGCACACCTACACCCCGACAGGCAGGTTCAAGAAACCACCTTTGGCGCAGATTTGCGAGTGGGTCAAGACAGCATGGGAACTTATCCCAGAAGAGCTTGTTGTCAAGAGCTTCTGCAAATGCTGCATCAGCAACGCCCTAGATGGGAGTGAAGACAACACCTGGGATGACGAGGACAGCCCTACAGACGCGGCGGCAGTGACGAGTCTGGAGTTGATGATGATGATGATGATGATGATTATGACGACGAATATGTTTAGGGTACAGACTGTATCACCTTTTCTTCCTCCAACTTATTTTCTACATGTATAAGATGCCATTTGTAAATAAATAGGTGAGTTGAATTTATTTGCCTGAATATCAACACTGTTGTTTTCTTGTGATGTATTGTGATGTTTGTTGGTCAATGTTTTGAATTGCGGCCAGCCAAACCTAACGTAGCCGTATCAGTTTCATCGTTTTTTAAAGTAGTAGTATTTTAGCGTCAGAAAAAAATTTAAATTTTTTTGAAAAATTTAAAAATTTTTTTCCAGATTTGAATTTGAAAATGGGGGTGCAGGTCTTACGTGGGGGCCTGTAGTACGTGGGTGTTTACGGTATATTACGAAGCACTGTGTCAATACATCACGGTGTATCGATGTCTCAGAACAGTGCCGGCTGGTGTTTAGAAACAGTATTGTTTCGTTTGCTTCAGCAAACTTGTTGCTTCAAGTAGTATTTGAATGAGATTGTTTCAATCATCACTGTCTCATTGTTCATCGTTTCATACTGTCTCAGCGCATCATACGAGCCAATACAGTGTTCTGTTTTAAATGTGGCTCTGAAACAGTAAATTTTCGGGAAAGGACTTATTGAAACTTCAACAGGGGTTTTAGTATAGCTATTATTTATGTATCTGAAAGGAAATGTTAGCGTGAATCGTCACGTAACGTGACAAATTTAATTGAAACATTAACGTTTTGCATTTTAGAATTTTTTTAAAATTCTTTGTAAAGGATCATACTTATTTCTAAAAATTTTAGCAGTTAATTGAACAATATATTTAAAAAATAGGAACCTTTTAGTGCAAATGGTTCACATTACAGAAATAAAGCAATACTTTTACGTTAAATTTGTTTAGTAAAATGATGGTTTTGTACTGTGATAATTTACATCTGTTTCAATGGTCTTGGCCGTATCAACAGAGTCAGAAAACCTCTTTAGTAGTTATCAAAAGTGCCGTAAGAAGACGAGGTTAAAAAATATATTATTATTTATATTATTCTATTCTTTCACTAATCACACTTTTCATTTTTTGTAAGGACTAAAGAGATGCTTAGACTTTGATAAAAGTGTTTTGTACTGGAAATGGCCAATAGTTTATAAGCGACATGTTATTACAAAAATTTAATTGTACGAATTATGGAACAAACATGGCGACGTATTATTAGAATATTCGACACCTTTTTATTTACGTCAGTGACTACATTGTACAATGTGTTGGCAATCAGTAGTTATAAGAACTTTTTTTACGTACGTTACTACAATTACTTAATTAGATGTGAAAGTTATTCCATACAAACACATAGTTTAATTATAAGGTTCTGAATATGGGCTGTTATATTGAAACATGAGTTTACTTTTAATTGTGACATATTAAAATTTAGACAACTTTATAAAAGCAATAGAAAATAGGATATCTACTTTTGCGTATACATATTCCACAGTTAACCAAGCACAGAAGTATTATAATCAAGGGTATTTAAAATATCCTGGTTTAAATACTTCCAGGCACTGGTAATGAGTTAATATAATATCTAGCAGCAAAGAAATGAATGAAACAAATATGTTTCAGCACAGCACACAATACAAGACACATTTTTATGCAAAAGTATCATTGTTTCGAAACACTGTTTCAAAACATTTCACTGTGCCGTTTCAAATGTTTCGAAACCGTAAATTGTTTCATTCTGTCCATCTCTAAGGAAAGAACTGATTTTCATGCATGTATTCAATGTAAATATTTACTTATACATGTGTGGTGTCACAGTCGTGACCACAGATATGCTTGCGCAGATACTCATTTATCATAGTATACTTGGCGTTAACGCAACATCTCTATATACACAAATAGGCGGCAGTGGTGGTCTCTTCGACGGTCTAAGACCGTGATGGCGGTAGCGAAAGTTTGACATATTACCTAGTTACAGTGCAGACATCTATGAAAATGTGTTTGACGCTGTTTGTTTACGTTTAACGCTGTGCCGTATATTTCCATAAAATGTTTGCTGCGGGGAAGTTAATAATTCTTATTTTCGTTATGTAAAGAAACAAAAATATTATGAATCCTTATTGATGTCGCAAAGAGTGGGAACAGAAACTAAAATGGTCAAAATGTGGGGAAATATAATTTCCAGCAGTTTGTGTCGTCTGCAATTCCGAATTTAACGCCATGAAAGTGCGGATCCAAGGTATTCGTTGGGATGAAATTATGGCAGTTTACACTAGAACTGTATGCATGGCTAATATTGTGACATTGTAAACATTTTTGTAAGTAAGCAAGGTGATGAACGAAGTAGTTAATGTGAGTGTTCTATTGTTAAACTTTTTCTACCACTGATACTTTTATTTGATTTTATAAATAGTCGATTGATCATGTTCAGAATTTCTATACAACTATTCTACGTATGTTTCCAATTGTGAAACACACAGGAAGTTTCACAGTTATTTCACCAAAATTAGTTTGAAAAATAATTTGACATTAGCATTACATTGTTTCCTACACATAAAAATATAAATTTTCATACTGTTGTAATAATTTTCTACATATTAATTTAGCTTTAAAATTTCTGTAGTTAAATTCATCCAAACATATCACATAAAAGTACTTATATATTATATTATTCTTTATACACATAGGGAAGAAATAAACTAGATCAGCAGTGCCAACTGTAATAAGCACTTGTTTACAAAAACAATTTTGTGATTTCTCACACACATAACAAAAGAAAACTGACAAGAAAGAGCAGTATATTGCTGTAAAAACAGGTACAAAGTAACAAAAACAAATATTTTTTAAGAACATTTAAGGTTATCAAGTAAAAACTGGTACATTTTTATGCTTATATTAATAAAGCAAAGTGCACTTCTATAACTCCTTGTAAATACAAGATTATGTACTGGTGGCAAATGTATACCAAAATTTAAAGAAACACTATTCAAAAATTATTCAAAAAAATTAATATTCATTCGAAAACTATTTGAAACCTTAAAACCACTATTCGCATACCCCTAATATCTATAAAATATTTTTGAGAAACACTGAATGGACGACTTGATGTACACGCCCTCTGACATCACACCGCAGGGGGAGAACTGTGGGAAACAAAGCTTGTTTTCAAACATGCTGATTTGTTAGTTGGTGATGGCAGAAACAAAAAATGTTGTGCACTCATAGACTTGCACGCAAGGGTGAAAAATATTAGTTTCAATTTCATGGTTAAGATACGCAAATGCATAAGATCAACGTTTACATGAAAAAGTGGTAAATTCCAAACAAATAATTTTCTTCAAATACAGTACATCTCAACCGGGACATGTGAAGTCAAACACCTAACTGAAGGTTATGTTCGGTTACGGTATCTATGGAGATATGAATTGTATCCCACACTAGACTGAAGCTCCGCCTCTTTTCAAGTCGTCCATTATTTGTGTTGTGAGTGTAAATAACTATAAAATATTGCGCAAATGCTTCAGCTTTGACGGGCCAGTGTGTGCCCCACGGGCATAGGATTGGCCATTCCTGATACAGGGAACAACTGCATCATGGCCTGATAAACGCAGTGCAGGTGAACACATTGGTGGATCTGGATGAGACAGTAGTTAGCACCTATCCACTGTTCACAATCGTGACAACACTATGACACCACTGCATCAAGTAATAAAGCAGGCAGCATGGTTACACAGCATTAGGAGTAAACACAAAAGGACTGTAGCCAACTGTAGGCCGTAATTGTACAAGTTCAAATTATAACTCAGAATACTGACCAGAAGTCTGTGCCATATCAAATACGACACGACTTAAATAATATACATATGAAATTTTCATTATTTATGTTTTCTAAATTCAGGCAAATTATTTTTTTTTTGCAATGTTATTATCATGTTTAATATTATATTAACAATATTAAGTGTTATTCAGTTATTTAAATTTATAAATGACATTTCAGAATGTTCACTTTCAATTACAGCTATTCTTTCTTGTTACATTACTTCGAGCCGACTCTAGTCGCGATACAGTGTTTTTTTCTTAGCAGGACAGTAGCTGCTGAGCTTTACATTCTCCTCTGTCAGTTGTTCTGTCATACTTCCGTCTTTATGACACGTGCTGCTGCCGTTGCAGTGCGTGATTTCTGTACTTCACTGCGTGATTTCGATGCAGTTTAGCGATTCTGTTCACGTGATTGTCGCATGCTACTGTGCTTCAATGTGCACTTTGCCGATGTGGGTACTGTTGCTAACCATTTTTCGATGCTCATTTGTTCAACGTTTCTGCAGCTCCTTCTGTTGCATTTCTTAACACCTTGCCGTCAACCACCGTATCGTCAAGATGAGTGTGTTTGGTGTTCCTGCCTTTTTGGCAGATCTTGGCACTTGAGTTGCCGTTATTTATCTTTATACGTAATGTAGCTAATCAATATATTTTGATGTAGTAAAACTGTAGTGCAAAAATTTTTTTAAAATCTTTCTTGTGGTTGTTTCATCTGTAATTTCGTCAAGTGATTCTCTTCGCCCTCGTCTGGTGAGTAATTTTCCTACGAGAGGTCTTATGCTCTATTTAAATTTCATCTTCTTTAATTTATTGATAATTTCTGTGTAGTGAGGGTTCTCGACCTCGGCATATTCACGTCTTGCCCTTTTCTCGTCTTGGCCTATTCACATGCTGGACTATTGACGAACTGACCTGTAGTCTCTACTACAGACCTCCAATCATTCCGGCTTATTTTGGGGCATTTTCTTCGCCTTTTCGACTTCGTTGTTTCGCCGCTGTAACTGGGAAGTATGAAGCCATCCCAGCGTGCTGTACTCTTCCACTGCGGGACTTTGAACAAATAAGCTGCAACTAAATTTGTATTGTTTTTTAATCTATAAATTAACAGCTGTCACACTTACCTGTTTCATGTAATATTTTGTACGTTTTTAATAATTAATTCGAATTTAATAACAATTTAAAATTTTATAAGGCCTAACAGATGCATCCAATTTACTTGTAATTTTGTTTTTATTAATTTATTACATCATTGATTCGGACGTACAGTATTTATTTAGCCTATAGAATGGGCATTTATTGTTTCAATAATTTTATTGTGAATTTAAGAAAGATAATAATTATATAATCAATTCACAATTTTCATTTAACTGTGCCTGCAAGATTTAAGCTTCTTAAAATTTCAGTACGATTGCAGTACTAATGGACTATTTATTGATGTTAATATTTTTGTAAAGTTTATTTTAAAAAAAATTATATTACAGTAAATATTAAATAATCATTTTGAGCAACCACAAATTTCAGAGTTCTCATTTAATATATTTTCCTCTGGTGTGTATTGTTTACTATGGCTAGAGAGCCTATTTATTTAATTATTTAAATAATTATTTTTCTTTTCCCGTTGCGTATGGTAGCCCAGCATTTATTTAATCATGCATTGCTTCCACTTTGTTTGTTTGCTTACATCAGCTGTGCCACCTTCTGTTCTCTTCTATGATTTTATTTGTGGGCATTATTTGTGTTTATTTGCCAGGGACTGTTGTTTTTCATTTACGATTATTTGCTACTTAAAAATACGGATTCATTAACTTACCATACACACATGGCGCAAGTCTTCCTGAAATTAATGTACAGGAAGAAGCAATGTCAGTCATGAGGGATCTACTGCTCTGGACGTCAACACTGCCTTGAAGTTTTGCAAGAGAAGTATCATAGTCTGAAATGTTCGAGCACCTCCCACTAATTAATCTGAATAATTTAAAATGTTTCTTCTCTTGTCTAAACTTAAAGTTTAATTACAGGCTATTTGCCTGATTACAGTTTTGGTTCATGAGGTGGTCAGGATGATAAAATAGAATTTATTAAGCTAATAATTGGGGACATGAATAATTTAAATTCATCTATTTTATATTTGTATGTAAAATACAGTTTTCTGGCTTGTCTGGTTTCAAACTGACCACGGTACAATTTTAATTACTATTGCTGATATGCCTACATATAACTTTTCCTTGTATTTTTACTAATTTTTGAGTTTTGGCAAATACGTATCTAATTAAATTTTTCTTGGTGAAGTGAGTAACTTCTTTTGTTGCAAGCTTCTCCAGGTTGTAGGATCTCTGGCGCCAATGTTGTGGTCGATTGCCTAATTCATGGAATTTATCCACGACGTAGGTTGTTGACGCACATTGGTCAGCCGTCGCAGGGGGTTGCTTAGGGTATTGCACCGCAAAAGTAGTTCTGCTATTGCGCACCTTTTTGTCCTCAGCTACAATATTTATGATTGTATTCATTATTGAATTTATGTAAAAACTACTGATGCATTTGTTCAAACCATTTATCAAATGTTTAATCGTAATTTTGCTGCTCTTGGGAAAATTGGAGTCTGTCATATCACTCCGCCGAGCGATACCTTAACGACCATGTCCGCTGCCATGAAGTTGGGCAGTTCGTGCCAGGCGCTGCCCCGCGGTGGTTGAGTTGCAGTCTGGCATTTGCCTAGTAGAGAGATCGGTCGTTGGCGGACGCGAGAGGCAAGACATGTGTTGGTTAAGCAGGCGAGGCCACTGTGAGTGTGCTGGCGATTGTAGTTGACTAAAACTCTAACTTTAGTTATTTATGTAGATGAACACTTTGAGGTGTTGGGTTAGGGTTAGGCGAGGTAATGGCTAAGGAAGTTGTTATTAACTCATGTTTCTTTGTTGATTTTGTGACTTTAAGGGCCAATAGTAATTTAAAGTAAATTGAATGAAGTTTAAAGACGTAGCCAAATTATGGTAGCTAAGCATCGCTCAGTGGGTTAGTTTGGCATGAACAAGTGTACCAGCTATGTACAACTGGTTCCGGGATGTAGTGCAATGTAACAGTGTTATTTTTTTTAAAATAAAACTACTGAGGTGCTACATAATCTTTCCATCAACTTAAACCTAACCATTGACTGGGTGAAAAGCAACTAAGTAATTTTTGGCAAATCAACTGAGCTATCCAGTCCACAACAAACTTAACCTCAAAGTTTTGGCTACTGCCAATAACATTCAGGAGCGACCGAAGCAGGCACCACACACAACAACAGCGAGGCGGGCAACAAAATGAGAAGACCCCTTACAGTAGAAAGCAACAAACTTTAGTGACCCATCAACATTAGGATGAAGTCTACTAACATGTGACCAAGGCAGCAGTGAGTAATATGGACTTAACAAAATTACATTACCGTATTTACCGGCATATGAGATGACAATTTTTACATATTTTTGGCCCTCAAAAATTGCTACTCGTCTTATATGAGGGTCTAGGTACCGTGCCACACATTCATGGGTCTACCGTTTAGTGCTAGGCTGGCAGACAACAGCGCACAGGAATGCAATGACCTTGCAAGCAGCTGTTGTAGCCCGGCGTTGCCATGTTGCGCGTGGCGTGCCTAAGCCCGGCGTTGCCAAGTCGCGCACAACTGCCGGCAACTGATGATGCCGGCATGGGTCGCCGGCCGCCGCCGTGCATTTCCTTGGCTTTTGGACGCCCGGAGGGCAGTAGTAGCCAATGTTATTCTATTACGTGTCTACTATGATGTTTATATGACGGTAATAAATGCATTGAAAATATTTAAAATAAATTTGTAACGTTTCTGGCAAAGGAAAAAAATATTTTTCTGTCCAATATTTCAAAATTAGTAATTTTTTTTTTTTTTTTCAAGATTTTGTACCTTCAAAACTATGACTCGTCTTACATGCTGGGTCGTCCTAGATGCCGACAAATACGGTAATAAAAAAACTACACAGACTAAAGGTAAGTACATGAGCAGATGCGTATTTTAACATTGCAAGATGTAACAGCCTTACCAAAGTGTCCCGCAGGTAGTTGAGATCCTTCTCCGAGCTGAGCTCTGGCAGCCCAGTGGAAGTCATCATGGCAAATAGAGAGAGGATGAGGCGGCCGTTCTTCCTGAGGATCAGGAAAGCATCCTCGCAGCATTTCTGGAACATCTGGAACTCCAGTGCTGCCTTCTTTGTTTGGCCTTTGTTGATCACGTGCACAAAGTCATGTGTCAGCACAAATGGCACACGCTCACGCCGGAACCCAAACTTCTCTTTGAAGTGACCGAGTATGTGGCCAAAGTCTATGTGGAACAGCTAAACAAAAAAAAAAAATTAAAAAGTGACTTCTAATACTAATGCTTACGAGACTTAGGGCTCATAAAATTGTGTAATGCAAGAAATGGTGAAAAGTCACAACAACTAAACAATCTGCACACCTTATAGGTGGGTTATACATCCGTAATTTTCACCAACAAAGTTCCAATTACAATTAAAAAATACTTGATACTCAATACTTCCTGCTGTGAAAGCAGATACTCACATGGTGTCAGCCACTTCACTTAATTTGTTTGAGTGCATGCACATTGTTTCCTTCTAAAGTGTGATTCTGTGACCTATAAATGTCGCAGAAACATTATATCTCTTAGAAAAATAGGCTGAAGCAAGTTTTCTAAATCAAAGAGTGATAGCAAAGTTCTCAGAGCAATAAAGCAAACACATTGGATTAACTTAACATAAAGAAGGCACATCAGGTGCAGAAGTGGGCTACTGCAAAAATGATTCCAGCATTTACAAAAATTTGAAATAAAAGACGTAAAGCAGAACATGTTTTGAGAGAAAGTACAACTTCCTCACCCTTATCCAACAGCGTTTCTTGTGTGTGTTTCACTAAAGCTTGTACCTTGTTGACGACATTACCTACATCGTATCTTGTCAGAACACCTTTGCTTAAATGTATAAGTTTGCTGTCAAGTGTGACTATCCTGATGTCGACGACAACTTTATCTTTGTCAAGTGATTAATTTAGTTCACACTGTGTACGTTTATAGTGGTGTGAAATACAGAGTGAGTAAAAAAGAATACCCCCCAACTTTGAAGGTCTGTATAATCGCAACCAAACAACTTACAAAGTTATGAGACCACACAAAAGAACCCTGGAACAATGAAGTAATTGTAGCATAACTTTATAAATGTTCAATGCGACCGCTTTGAGCAGCAATAATCACATCGTCGTGATACTCTTAACTTGTTCCACATTCGTGCCAGCACGTACGGTGTAATAGTGTGGAAGACATATATAGGTAATTCTTGTTTTGAGTTCAGCAATGTTAGCCGCAATGGTGGAACAACCACAAGATCCTTTATGTACTCTGCAGGAAAAAAAATCACACGGGTTGAGAACTGGACTCCTTGGGAACCAGTGAAGAAGCAGCCAGTCACCATCTGCTCCACTACCAATCCAGCATTGTGACAACGCCTCGTTCAGGTAGTCGCGAACAGCTAGATCCCAATAGGGTGGTGCACCATCCTGCTGGAAAATGAAGTCCACCGCCGCTTCATCTGAGGAAACAACCATTTGATAAGCATGTCCAAGTAAGAAATTTCAGTAACAGTGGACTCTTGAAAAAAGAGGGGGCCAAAAATCATGTCTCTCGATACAGCACAAAACACGTTCACTTTGGGTGACACGTGGTCGTGTTCGGTGGTTTCAAGTGAATTCTCCTGGCCCCATATTCTCACTTTGTGCCGGTTGACCTTACCGTTGACGTGGAACATCGCTTCATTGCTAAACACTAGCTATGAGATGATGGCATTTTCAACCTCATTCCGGACAAGAATGTCCGGCAAGAAATCACGTCTCAGTTCTTTGTCCCTTTCAGTGAGAGCCTGCACAAGCTGTAACCTGTATGGTTCGTACAGCAATCGCTTCCGCAACACTCTCCACACAATCGATTGAGGGAGTCTCATTTCCCAGCTAGTTCGTCGAGTTGATTTTCGTGGATTGCACGAACACTTGCTTAATCCATTGAACATTATCACCTAACACATGCGGTCGCCCGGAACTTTTGCCTTTGCACAGGCAACCATTGTCACCAAACTGACAAAACCGCCGTAGGATACTCCACCTATCACGTGTACGACATCCGTATTTGTGACGTAATTCAAATTGAATAGTCGTCACTAGGGTTGTGCGAACATTCGTTATAATGAAACGATAACGAATAATCTGCACATTCATTTTCGGTTTCGGTAAGAAAATTATTTGGCGAAAGTCAAATGAAACAAAAATTCTTGACTTTCAAGAATACTAAAGTTGTTATCAAGTGATAATTTAGTTTACTAACAACTTCAGCTTTAAAATGTCTGCTGTAAACTTGTTTTTCAATTTCTGCTCAGCAGGAATATTTCAAAACTAGTCTTACACTGTTATACCACTAATGATACAACACAATGTAGCTCCTAATGTGTCTCTCCGAGTTAAAATAATACACAATGAAACCATTAACACCATCATAAAACTCTC
>PNEQ01001400.1:0-11650 GCA_003012365.1 Medauroidea extradentata
AACTATCGTACAAATACAGTAAAACATTTACATGACTGGTCCGACAGTATGGCGTTTGGCCGCGATTTACTATAAATTTTATAATCCGAACGTCGGCCGAGAAGAAAAATCGTAAGATTTGGACTGTTCCCGTAAAATCGTAAGATGCAAAATTTTCCGTAAAAATTACGGGAAAATCGTAAGAGTTGGCAGGTCTGGAATTATACCATATCTTCATTATTTACAAAGCAACAAATACCTACGAGTATTCAAATACAACAATTTTCACTTGTCAATTCACTTTCCACTTTTAAAATGCTGTTGTTGTGAAGTTACGGAGATAAAAGCTCTCGATATCAGAATTAAAAGCACTTATAAATTGTCTAAAAACAGATGTGTAATACCTGGTCACTACACCATCACTCTTTGAATCCCAAAAACATTCTAAACTATAACTTTCTTCCCCTCTAGCAATTAACTCATTTTATACACAAAACACGACGCAAGACCAAATGTGATGTAAAAACCTATCTTATCTCGCTGTAAATAAAGTTTCTTTGCGGTGACACTAGTCTGGAAACATTGTTGTTTCACATGGTACAGATCTGAAAAAAACCACAGTTTAAACTCCCAGCCTACTTACGGTTTTCTGCCTTCAATGTGGCTCATAACGGAAAGCCGGCCCATGTTGCTTAAAGGAAAAATAAACATTGCACGAATTGCACCTTGCAGAGTTAATACCAGAAACTTAGCGATTCATTTAGGATCGGTTCACCAATACAGTCTCTTTCTTCCTGCCATGACTGATTTCTCTCTAATTACGTTGTGGAAATAACACACATTGTACATACATTTCCAGATATTTTTAATGCACTTAATCATTTTCATAAACACACACGAAATCACGCCATGCTGTAACTTTTTTAATACCACCTTTGTCACTGCACGAGCCAAAAAGTGCCGGCGTGTTTCGCCATTACGCGGTACGGTAGATAAAATACAATTTAAATGTAAATCCACGCACTTCAGACATGACGAGAAGATATTAATACTCGCACGAACCATAGTAAAAATATTCACGCCACGCCAAGTAAACAATAAACAATCGACAACGACGAACGTATTAGCATGGCGCATGGTAAGAACAAAAGCGAACTGAGAATCCTATGTTGCCAAGTCCACACCTTCTATTTCTACTACAAACACTCGGGGAAAAAGACCACAACTGTTTAAAACCCACGTTATTGACTAAAACTTCATTAAAATTTACGACATTTTGCAAACGGTATGCAAGAAATACCAGGAGAGAGTAATTTTTTAAGTATGCAACAAACACCAGGAGAGAGTAATTTTTTACCACTGTGGAAACTTGAAAACATCACAACACATTGTCAGGGAAACTGTCGGTCTGGCAACACTGGCAGGAACCACTGAAAATTCTGGTACAAAACGCCAAACAAATCGTACTTGAAACGAAAAACTGGTCCCACACATTGGTAAATGTACCAAGAAAATGGTTCGTTGCGTTCGCGGAAATGTTAGTTTACCAAATTTTGAAATTTCAGGTTTTTTTAGAGAATTCCCTGACTTCTCCAGAAGTCTTAAATTCCCTGACTTTTCCCGGTTTTCCCAGTCGCTCGCCACCCTGCAATAAGATATTTTGATTGGACTAACAAATGACGTTCAGCTGTTCCATATTACCCAAGTTGTGAAGTGAAGTAAAGCGACAATAATAACGGTTTTTAGCAAGAGTACATTTTATTTATCCATTCCAATATAAATTTCGATAAAATGAAAGCCATTCGTTAAGAAATCATAACACGTAACATATAAAAACACGACACCAGAAGTTTATGAAATCATAACACTTAACATATAAAAACACGACACCAGAAGTTTGTGAAATCATAACACGTAACATATAAAAACACGACACCAGAAGTTTATGAACTTACTCGGGTTACTCTGGGTAGTGTAAAACTTCAACTCCAGGCGTTCAAATAGTGATCCGCTTTTGATGCATTACCATGATCGGACAAATCTAACATGTTCTACAAACAACTCTAGGTTAAGTTAGTAAACGTAACTTTTAAACTTCTTGCAGCATAACATACACAATAAAAAAATGATAATGAGTTTGAAACTGATTCTGCAATGCCGTTCCTTATTGTAATAAAACCAAGATGCACACAAGCAATGTTGTGTACTCAGTCCACGGGCCACTTTCAGTTTTCGCTGTTCCAAGATGACGTCCATAACAATTGAGGTCGAGCAAGTCACGGCAGCGTTGCCAGGTGCAACTGCAATCCCACCATTGCCGTATCTCACGTTCACTCTGCCACGCTAAGCCGATGAACGATTATCACGTGCGGTTCGTTTACTTATAATTTTAAAAAAATAATTTTGCGCAGTATGTTGATTGTTGTTCGTGAATATATCGCATCTACGAAGGTACTCGTGACTTTACCACTCGTAAATACCAAACATTTTGATCATGACTATACCACTCGTAAATACCTAACATTTATACAATAAACTGCATACACAAACTGAGGGCGCATTACAAAACACTTGTAACAACTAACGTCTCGTAATATCCAGCACTCGTAGTAGCAGACTTCCACTGTACTTCGATAAACATGATTAGGGTTTTCTTGCAAATACAGTAAAACCTCTTTATAACGACCACCTGTCTATAACGACCCGTGTTTGGGAAACCGTGATTTTTAATTTTTTTTTAAATTTCAAATTTCAAGGAAATCGGCAAAAAATAGGTTTTTGTGCGCCGTGTTGCGTTTCTAGTGGTGAGAACTGTACTCCACTTCACGCGGCAAGCGGTGACTCATCCTTCCCCTCTCCAACCGTAACTGTACTTTTATCTTCCTTTCCCCTCACGTGAATACTTGGCGCGCCTGGCATTCTCCACCTTTGTTCACGTGCCAGTGTTCTCTAGCTTGCTGTTAGATACGCTGCACGCTCTCTGTTTGCTCTATTATTATTATAAGGTTTTTATTGCGCGACTTTTGGATATCTCTCGGTGATTTACGATTTATGACGACTTATTACGCTTTGATTTTCACGATTTCAATTTGGCAATTTATTTGGTTTGAGTTTGTAAACGATAATTGACGACCCACGCAGTTATTTTGGCTTTCGATTTGGTTACGATTATTGACAACCAACGCAGTTTTTTTGGCTTTCAATTTGGTTACGATTACCGTATTTGTCGGCATACAGGACGACCCCGCATATAAGACGAGTCATGGTTTTGAAAGTACAAAATCTTGGGAAAAAAAGTGAATTACTAATTTTGAAGTTCCCGACAGAAAAATATTTTTTTCCTTTGCCAGAAACATTAAAAACGCAGTTTAAATATTTTCAATGCATTTATTACCGTCATATAAACATCATAGTAGACAAATAAACGAATAACATTGGCTACTACTGCTTCCGCACGCCCAAGAGCCAAGAAAATGCACAGCGTAATCAGTTGCCGGCAGGTGTGCGCGGCTTGGCAACGCAGGACTGAGGCACGCCGTGCACTACATGGCAGCGCCCGGCCACAACAGCTGCTTGCAAGGTCGCATTCCTGTGCGCTGTCGCCAGCCAGCCTAGCACTAGACCACAGAGTATACAAGGAAGCACTAGACGGTAAACAGATGAGTGTGTGGTACGGTACCTAGATCCTCGTTTTTTCTGCCCGAGAGTTGTGCGCTTGCAAGACAAAGGATGTAAGCATGCGGACCTAGATCCTCGTTTTCTCCGCCAGCGACTTTTAGGCTGGCGAGGTCGAAGTATCTCGGCACGCGCTCCAACTGCATCGATTGCTGCTTCGCTGCGAGGAAGTGTCCTTTATTATGAATGACGCTCATCAAAATTTCGTACAGTAAATTTTATTTAAAAAAAAAAAAAAACGGGGCACTCGTATTGTGGCTGTGGTATTGATCAGCGCATGCGCGCGCAGCTGTCTCCGGCACTTATCTCCCCCCCTCCCCCCTCATCGTAGTCTATCCTCCCGGCCGGCCGATAACAAGCAAGCAGCGGCACGGCACGTAACCTCACAGCGCGTGACTTTCTAAGTGTTCACGGCGTAAAAGAAAAGCCCCGAGAGTAGAATACACTATTGCCTTTTCTCTAAACGACGCCTGGTCATAAATTTTGTTTATAGCTAAGTTTAAATGTACGACTTATTATTGCTTAAAATGACCGAACATGGACTTAATGCGAAAACAGCCTATTTTGACATATAGAGGTTCCAAATGGATCCGTAATCTTATAACGACCACCTCTCTATAATGACCCTAATCTCGGGAACCGTGAGGGGTCGTTATAAAGAGGTTTTACTGTAACTTCCAAAAAACGGTTGTTGCGGGCGCAAGAATCTATACTGTCAGTGACGTTTTTGCTTAATTTTGAGCCAAAGATAGGTCATATTCACTCCCCGTGTATCTATTTATTCAAAATACTTCACTCTACTGAAAAATATTACTACTATAATAAACTTTATTGTAGCTTTCTTGCAAATAACTTCCAAAAAACAGTCGTTGCGAATGCAAGAATTTATGTTATCGGCAACGGCTATTTGTATTGAACTAAACAAAGGCCGTAGATCCACTTCGATTGCATACTTTTAAAAATAACGCATTTGCTTTTCAAAATAAATGTGTATCATTTTATAAAAACGCGTAATTTTTGCGTCAAAGACGAGTGAACACCGATTCAATAATAAAACAACGGTAAATGTTGACAGTTTAGTGGTCGGGGATTGCCAAAAATTTGTCAAAATTCTAATAACGCCTCCGAAATACCAACTATATTCATGGGAACCATGAAGGGTCATTAAATTAGGAGTTGACTGTACCAACGATCAACAAAAAATGAGAAAAAAACTACGTGTCTAAAAAATGACAAAAAAGACCAAACGGCAGCCCTGCGTACGGGTCATTCGTGGAAAAACTAATAACGCATTTGCGTGTCAAATTACGATCAACAGGAATTATTTTAATGAGTGGTGTGTGGGTGCAAGACTACAAATGTACCAAAAAACCATGTTCTATCATCAGAAACAGCATAATTCATAGTCGACAAACTGGGAACAGAAAATGTTTGTCCCTCAAATCGTTGGTTTAACTACATTGAACACTGACATAACCTTGTTTATTGGTAAGCGAGTATTCAATAACAACCACCTACTGTAATTCTTTATTTACTTTGAATTTTTTAAAACAAAATATAATTCTTCGGTATGGGTTTACATGTTTAGAAGTTTTTCTTGTGAAAATTGTTTTAGATTTTTAATAGCTACATGAATGTTAAATTAACACAACTTAGTAATATTAAAAGCCTTTTTCTGCATTTCCAATTTTTGCTGGATCCCTTGAATGGTGTAAAAAGGAGTTCTACTGTATTATGGCAACTGAGCACATTACTACATAAAGGTTTGAGAGTATAAAAAAGGCCACAGTCTTCATCATTAAGTTGGTCAACAAACTGCAACTGCCAAAACGTCAAAAGACAAGAATGTAGTGATGCGACTGAGTTAAAAAAAAAATTGTTCAAAATATTTAACTATGTGGTAAACGTAAAAGCATTCTCTCATGCAATGACAGACACATTGTGAAGGGACTGCATGTCTACGTCTGTTTGTCTATATAGATGTTGGAAGTTACGATGTCCCTGTTCGCAGCCCCAAAATGTGGCGGTGCTGCTTCGCTCTGCCGTGTTGTATGTGTCGGCTGTAGAGTTATCTATGTTTGTGTGTCGTTCCTTGGCACACTGCGACATGTGTAACGGGTTTACGTGCTTTGGGTTATTGTTGTTACTGCAAGATGTAGCTTGCAGGATGACGATACCAAAAGAAACACACCTATTTGTTTTACGACTATTTATTTGCAGTTGTGATTGTGATCCACTATAAATAGGTCTACATTGTCAACAACCAAAATAACAAGATTAACCGGTGACATGAAAGGAGATAGTTCGCCCAAAACAACTACTCCCAAGTGTCTGCCCATGACAATAGAGACGGACGGTATTGCGGTTTACAAACTTAGTACTCGTAATCTGCTTCACTCATGAAGATGGCTATACTATTCTATATGGTGCTATACCTTGGCATGCCTGGAGCTACTGAGTACAAAAGAGAACAGTAAAAAATTTTAAACACGAAATTTAATCAGAGCGATTTCGCCCCCGAAGCTCGACTTCCCCGCACCAGCGCTCCCGTACACGTCCTCCCTGTCCCGCCATGACACTTCGACTGATATCTTCCTGGGCGAACACTTGGACTTACTCGGCCAAGTGGCGGAGGGATACATCAGGATCCAACTTGCCTAAAAAACTGGTCGACTGACATTTATAACCTAAAAATTGTATGTAACATAGATACTGATACATTTACGAAACATTTTATTCCATAATACCAGCTAAATATTCATTAGTTTATTAACTGGGGATGTGCATCATCATCAATATGTCGCGGATCACCACCTTCACTGAGTATTGCGCCCGACACTACCACCCACGTCGATCGAGAAACGCCCGGCAGAGTTCATCGCATTCCAGTACGTCCCTGTACGTGTCTCCAGGCGAGTGAACTCTGACCTGCCTGCCAGATAAATCCATCCAAAGCCCAGGCTAGCTCAGAGCTTATTTGAAATTTTAAAAGCCAGCATTCTCGGTACGTGCTTCCAAGCAAGAGAACTACGACTAGCCTGCCACATAAATCCCATTCCAGGAGAAGCGAGCTAAGAGGCTACTTGAAATTTAAAAAATCCAAACAATCAAAATATAAGAAAAGTTTACTTAGAAAAGTTGCTTGAAATTAAATTAGCTTTAAATTGAATCCAAACACGACATAAATCCGATAAAATTTACACGTAAAATTAAATACTTTTCTCTTGCTTTAAAGTTAAATTTAAAATAAAATTTTAATGTAAATTTCTCTATTAGCATCCCCAATTAATATGTTGGATCCTGCAGTATACATCCTTATATCTGGTTAAGTTGGCCTACTTAATTTGTTATAAACAGAAAAAAACATTAAGACAAAAAAAATGAAATTACTGTATGATAAGAGGCCAAGTTAAGTGCTACGTGCCAGTGCACATCACAACATTTCTAATTTTACAGCAGCTTTAATTTTGACCAGATAAATTGTTACCGAATGTGGCGAACACTTACTGTCATTTATTTAGGTGCCTTTTTTTTTTTACTATTTTATATGTATTTATATGAAAAACATGAATAAATTCAACTTAAGATTAAAAGAAAAAGGTCAACAAATGGACTTTCAACGGCCGAGCTCGAAAATGGGAACTTTGAGGGTTGAGACCACTGCATCATTATGTAACTTCTACATCAGTGGCGCATGCCACTATAGCTGACGTCACACCTCCCACCTAACTCCTCTGCATCCCTTATCCTACCTCTGCCAGTTGTTCTCCGCCTCTCCCTCCAGGCAGAGGCTGGCCAGCTCTACCCCGATGTGGATTCGACACTTGGTAGATAGACAGCAGAGGATCAGGTTCTCACCAACCTCCTTCCCTGAGCAGCATGACGTCGCAACTACTGCAAGTATTTTTTTACCGCAATGTTATGAAATTCAGTGTTTTACTTCTGTTTCAGGCTGCATTATTTTTTAAAATTTAAATGTTCCTACCTTTTTGAAACTCTATTCCGGCCTAAATGTTTATTTTTTATTGCTTGTAGTATGCGGCCAGACATTCCTCAGAATTGCTGGAGCGTATTTTGACGATGGAAGACTTGTTTTCTCAGTTTTGTATTACCTTAAAGCCTTCTGGCATTTTGTTATGCATGAGCCTTGAGGCCTGTTCCACCGCGTCTGTATTTGTTTCACTATGCCGCGATCCTTTGTTGCATCATACTGACCTTTCCTTTCTCTTCTGTTTTTTTTTTTTCACCAGTTAATTATTAGCACTGGTATTTATACGTAATTCAGAATTTTGACTATTGGTTAGTATTCTGGCAGATATTTGTTCATAACTTTTGCAACCTGCGATGGTCATTAAGTTATGTTTACTGGTGTCACATTTGACGGCATGACATATCCCGATAATTGCTACAGTTAGAAATAGAGACGTTATGTTAACTCGCTCAATTTTTCCGAGCTAGTATTTCTACAAGTAATTATGTTGAACCTTTGTGCTGATGAATAGTTCTTGTCTCTATTCGCAGTTATTACTTCTGCTGTCATTGACACAACATTTAAGAATTTTTGTTTTTTTCTGACAGTTGAGTTACGCACTCTGAACCTGCACATACCGTATTTTTGTAAGTGCATTATCCTTGTTAGCCTTGACTTTTCTGACCATAACCTTTGTATTGCCAGGTCACTATTTTTTGTAAGCCTATTTAATGTTCAGAGTTAATACTCTGTGTGCCTGAATAAAGCTGCTGATTATTAAAATTCCACTGTGAGATTAATTTATGTTTTCTTACTTCAAATATCATGCAATCTAACTTTTGTAACCTTACTATTAATTCCAGGTGTCCAACTGCCTGGTGTATACACGCAAGGTGCTATTAGGGTATTGGTGATCTGTTAGCGAGCCTTGTAAGAGATAATGGCACTTATTAAATTTAAGCACTTTCCAAACTAAAATTAAAGACAATTTTTCAACAACTTTTCAAGGTTTCTTAAAAGTATATGAACTCAGCTGAAAGAAGAAAGCAAATAATTTTCACACACAATTTTATTACAGTATACATTGACACAAAGAGCAGAACAGAGCTAGCCCTGCTTCTGAGCCAGCTCTCGAGCTTTCGCCTTCTCTATCTTGGCAATACGCGCTGCAGACTTAGAGCCCAGCAGGCCACCACCCCAGTGTCTCTTGATCTCCTCGAACCTCTCATTGAAGTTTGTCTTGACTGCCTCCAGCACCTTCGTGAAGCCTGCACGGTCACCAGCATCCACCTGCAACCAGACAGACTAGTCACTTGCGCACGTTCACACCCACAAGCCATCTACAAGATATGCATGGCTCCACTTCAGACATCTGCTCGAATCACTGCATCATAGGATTGGCTCTTGTAGATCATCATAATGAGGGTGCTGTCAACTGTTACCAAAAAAATGTTATTCATCTATATCTTAGACCAGCACAAAACACAAGATATCTTTAAAATTTAAATAACTTGAACATATTGTCTATCCCGTGTAAGAATTCCGTGTTTTGACAGCCGATGCTACCAATATTTTTAACACGTGCCAGACACGTGGCAACCATTTAAAACAACAGGACGTGACTGTTTGACCTGATGAAGTAGTAGTGGCAGCCCTGATCAACAAATCGGTTACCTTCCATCACCGACGCTGAAAGTAGTGTGTATTATACATGAAAAATAAGTACGCATTTTGGAGGAAACGTATAATAACACGGCTTTGTATCCAGCATTAGTCAGTTAACTATTTTATTATATTCAAATCGCGCAATTTTATAACTAATTTACAAACAACCGCACCATTATCAGTCAATCTGTAACCAAAACAAAACAAAGCACGGCCATTTGCAAGTGTGAAACGTTACCGCTTTTGCGTGTGTTTGAGATTCTTATAATGTGTTAACTTTATTTTCTGTGCATATATGTAATATATTGTAATGTGTGAATTATAAAACCCAGCCTGTAATAGCCAATGTGATATTATGACGTCTGGCAAGCAAAATAAAGAGCGGCCATTTGCGTTGCAAGTGTTTCATGTTGAGCTTCTCGTGTGTTCGTGTTCGTTTGAGATTATTGTACGGTGTTATTTTCATATTTTGTGCATGTATGTAATTGTAATATATTGCAATTCAGGGATTAAAATACGCGGCTTGCAATTGCTAACGACACATGTTTGTTTATTACTTACGCTTTTTATTGATTTATTATTTCTGTTTGGGTTGTGAGAGCACAAATTTTTGCTACATAGCCTACAATAGTCACATGACTATAATAGGCTACACTGATATTTCAAAGGTAGGCCTACCACAAAAGGTAAGTTTGTTTAATAGTCTACAACTGGAAACTTAAAACTAGGCCTATACGGCTTTATGTTCTGATAGTACAGAACCAAATTAAAGGCAACACAGATATTGTAATAATTCTTGCATGAATTAGCCTATTTTAATTATTATTAAAGTTTAAATATGTTTGCTTGCACTGTAATAAGCTCTTGCAACTTCAGTTTGCAGTAACCAAATAAGCTACTATTATTTAATTTTTTTAGATGTCAGGTAGAAAACATAAGTTGCCCATACATGTTTGTTTATTTCTGGTAACGCCATTAAATGATACAATTTTGATCAAATTTAGAAAAATATACAAGAAAAAGTTAAATTTTAAATAATTGTATTAACTTAATATCTTTAGGGTAGGCTATCCATTGCTGTAATTTGAAATAATTCCATTAACATTGCCCACCTAACCCTAATAAGATTAATGTGCTTCTAGTATTGAAAATAAATTATTTGTCTGAGATCTAAAAAATAATCTCAAGAAAATCTCAACACACTTTAAATGTTATTGCAATCATAATATACCCTTTACTGTTGACATGTTTTGATGGTCAGCTGGAAAGCACATGGTGGTGGAAGGATACATAATGTTTTGTTTACATTGCCCTACTTTTTTATGATCTGTCAAATAATGGAATTCTTATATGGTATGGACAATACAGTAGAGTCCTTGCATGTATCGAAGGTCACTTTCCAAGGTTCCAAAGAATTTCCCACATATTTAAGGTAAAACATTTCAATTTGCATAGATTTTCAAAGGAAAACTGTTTCTATAAGACAAATTACACCCTTTTTTGTCAGAAAAGAATTACATACATTCCTCCCAGAAACCACAAGGGGTCACAGTAAAAAAAGGTTTGCATTTCATGCATAACGACGGCATTCAGACTACTCCCACCACTCGCCATAGCAGTTCTGGCAGAATATGGCCAATTTTGATGCCTAAAACGAATCTCCCAAAAAATTTACAATCTTAACTTATTACAGTAAAACCTCTATTTAACAAAACTCAAGGGACCAAAAAATGACATGTTTGTTGTAAGGGGGTTTGTTAAATAGAGGTTTTATACAACTGATTTCTACTCGACATAGAATTTCACATGAACTACAAAACTTTGGTCGACAACTCACAGTATATCCTGGGAATTATAGAAGCAACCAAAAAAAAGGTAATATTGCTGAGATTGCTATTTATTTTAAAGATTATGAACAACTGAAAATGTCTTGCACATGGAACTTCACGTTAGGTTGCCATGTTTCTAGAATATCAGAGTTACACCAAGCTCTTCACCAGATAACTTCATAGTGTGTTACAATGACTTTAAATTTAAAATGCCAGCCACTGGATGCTTGCTAATTTTCTACTCACATTTCAAGTACTGCATGCCAAGCCTTCCCTTAAAAAATAAGTCCCGAAGCATTACTTTTTAATGCCCCTAACCTCCAAGCACCAATTTAATTTCCTTGTACAAGACTTCATTTTTACATACTTTAATACGTTTCCTATTTACGCCAACAAAGGCAGTGTTGTTTTCTATCTGCCTACGATTTGAAATTATGGCTGATAGTGTAGGCTTGGACACGAATGTTGAAATCGTTAACTACAGTATCTCACACTATCACTTTGATGAACAACTTTTTAAATTTCTAGTTTT
>PNEQ01001400.1:18747-55488 GCA_003012365.1 Medauroidea extradentata
TTAATTCGGGCACATCCATACTGCCTGGCTATCAGGCTGTCGGGGAACATACTCCTAAACAACGCCCCGGCGTGGTCGGCACAGTTGAATGGGAGGTTATGTTCAATTATAAAAGAAGTAAACAGACACTTCGCACGTGTAACACTTTCACTGTCATTTTCTTTAACACAAAAGTTTAACTTACGATTACTTTCAACACATACTGTGCTTTCTTTGTGTTTTTTTGTTTGCACATGCTTGATAACATCACGTTTTCCGCCATGTGCCACGGAAAAATCACACCTACACAAGTAACAGAAAGCATATGTAGCACCTTTTCGAGATTCTTTAATACACAGGTACTCATCTGAAAACGCATTTCTATACACAGTTTCATATTTTCTGGACATTTTAAAATTACAAATAACTCGTCACAGACCAATAATGGCCGACGAACCGGAACTAATATTTCGATTCGACGATTCCTTCAGTTACGACTTACGCTGCGATAATCGATTGTATTATGAGTCGCGTCGCTTGCAAACTGAGCTGCGATAATCAATTATTTTTATCGTTCGACATTAAAAATATGAAAAAACATGCCGTGGAAATCACAAATCCGGATATTTCTGTAAAAAATACGGAGGGCGGGAGACAACCTAAAAAATCCGAAGACTCCGGCCAAAATCCGGATGGTTGGAAGGTCTGGGTACTCTTTATCTTCCTTTCCCCTCACGTGAATACCTGGCATGCTCGGCATTCTCCACCTGTGTTCACGTACAAGTGTTCTCTCACTTTCTGTTAAATACGCTACACGCTCTCTATTTGCTCTATTGTATAAAATTTATTGTGCGACTTTTGGATTTCTGCATTTTTTTGGCTTGTGAGTGTGAGCCACATCTGAAGATTGTCTTGCGACGTTTCAGCAGTCGTTGCAGCTGCCATAAGCCGGTCGATTATGGATCTTTTCGTATAAGGCGTCATAACTATAACGCGTCACAGGCAAGACTTGCACCGTATGACGCTGAACGAAAAAATAGATTACGTTTCTCCTCGTCATAAGCTCCTCGCCGTGCGTAAGGCGTCTTAACTTTTACGCAAAATAATATGAAGTTGGTACGCCTGACGCTTAAAAACTGGTGTCGACTACAAGAGTTGTTATACTTTCTTTTTGCTAACTAACAAATTTCAATGCTTCAGATTGTTAAATTGGTTTATAAATAGTAACATTTGCTCGTGTTACGATGGAAACTAAATACAACACTCTTAAAAAGAAAGGTAACTTAACCTTATTAATAAACAGGGATATTCCTTTACTTGTATGGATAATTGACGTATTATTACATAAAATAAAAAAACCTCAATGTACTGTCACATTGCACAAATATGTTGAAAATATACTGCAAGGCGTACACAGATTTAGTTTTTCCTTGTGGACAATAGTTTAACATAGATTGAAATTTCTCTGTTCATACCGTGTCGATAGCAGCGTGGTTAACGTTTTGGCCTGCTACCTTGAAGTTTTGTAGTTCGAGTGCTAGTGCAGCCGAAAATTTTAACATTACTATTCATACTTCGTATTCTGTGTACAATAACAATAATAAAGAATTCTAAAATGTGAATGAAGGTATATTTTAAATAAGGAATTTTTCCTTTTATGTGAATGTAATTTTCTTCCCTTATATGAAAGTCGATTCAACCTAAATCTTTGTGAGTGTGGATATAATAATAAGAATATTTTTTATTGCGCAGTGTACCGTTTCTCAGAAAGGCAATTCACTTGCACATTTGTGATGGGTGGCATAAAACAGAGTTCGAGCAAAATTCCTGAATCTCCTGCATATTTTGTGCATTTACATTTTAATGTAAGAAATTAATGTACTAATATGCTGAAGCTCTTAAAATTATGCTTTACATACCATTCTCTATTTAATGTGAACGTGCCCATGAGATACGTAGCCGAACTGAGATCAACCAAATGTAGCAACAATTACAGTAGAACCCTGTTAAGACATTTGTGTTGGGACAAGCAAAAATAATGCTTATTAACCAGGAAAACTTCTTAAAGGGGTCAAATTACACATGAGCATATAGACAAGTGAAAAATAATTATGCTTATTAAGCAGGAAACTTCTTAAATGGGAAACTTCTTGAGAGGGTTTTACTGTACATATGTTCATATTTTACTTCACTGAAATATACATAGGTAACTTACATATTGTGTTCATTGTATGAGCGAATCTTTTTGAAAAAGTCAGTGGTGGCGAGCTCGTATCTATAATTTTTTCTGCAAGTTGTTGGATGGAGAGGTGAGTTTAAAATTTTAATAATTAAGTTTAAAAAGCAATGGCATTATTATACTGTTTTGATGTTATCAAAAAAGATTAATTTTTCTAACTGTGGTCACAATAATACTTACTCACTTGTTTGTATATACTGCAATGGTATTCAAATGTGTAGGCCTACCTATAATATTAAAAACTGCAGGGATTTCTGAAGAGGATATAATTGTACACAACACTACCGCATACTGACCGCACGCTTGAGTGGACAGTAAATGTATGTGACAAATGTGTGGCAAAAAAGGTTTATGTGACTGTTTTTGGGATTAAAGAAATTGTTATCGTACTAGATATTACAAAGATCCTTATTAATAATGATAAAACTTTTGCTAAATTTCTGTACATTGACTCGATCCGACATTTCTTGCATAACAGTTCTGCACGGAACCACTCGTACATAGTGAACTAAGTGTAGCGATAGTATTTTTAAAATGTATTATAATTTAATGTGGCTAATATATTTAATGTAAAGGAAATAAATAATTCCCTTTCAACTTAGGAAATAATACCATAACTTCCTAGAAAATTTACTGTTTATACACTGTAGCAAAGTGATTATAACCTATCCTAACCTCTCAGTGGTTAAGACAACTGTGAGGCCACTCAATCCTCCTATGTTATCTATTCTAGTGTTTTCACGTAAGTTTATACACAAAATTACTTCAATAAGTTGTGAAATGACTACGTTTAATGAACGTATGTTCCGTTTATTGTCAGTAATGACATAACACCTTAACTGAGGCACGCGTTTTTGAGCGCCTTAGCTGAGACTCTGTTAAGACGCTGTCGTCTTAATCTTGGCACGTCATAATATATCGGTGGTCGCGTTTTACTGTCTGACGTCTTACCCAAGTCACGTTCGTGTTATGACGCGGCCAAAAGAGATCCGTAATCGACCTGCAGGTATTCGGAGTCGGAGAACAACTGGCGGATGTTTTTTTGTACTGCCCCTCCTCAATGCACAAGGTGATCCCCGACCTGTCAGCTGGCTTGGCGGGACCTCCCGATAATGGGGGTTAGCTAGGGGGAGGAATCTATAACGTGTCAGCTATACGCAAATTGTTATAATGTGAATCGCGGCCGTGCAGTTTCCGTCTCGCTCAAATAAGAGTAGGAGGGAAATGCAGTGGCCTGCGGTGCGTCAAGCGCTAGGGAGAGACTGCAAGGACCACACTTTGGACCCTTGCAGCCTTTTGACGTTACAATGTGGGAGACAGCAGTAAACCAGCGTCAACACTGGAGGAAACCTGCTGCCGGCGATAAAAATGATGCGACACCGGAAGGGTAAGGGGCCGAGGTTGTCGTACTTGTGAAGCCCCCTCCAACCGTCTTGGAGAAGGCTTGAGTTGGTGCAGAAGTACGTGGCAAAGCCGTAGCTCACGTCAGAGAAGTACGTTGGCATCATCTCAGGCATTGTTTCAGTCGAGCAGTGTCCACCTCCCTCAATGTTGCAGACTGAAACCTTTCATGAGCGCCCACCAACCGAAGCTGAGGGTTATGTAGCGTTGTGAAGAGCTGTTGACAGCAGTTCGAGGTGCGACGACCAGTGAGTAGGTTGGTAAGGGCTGGAATTTATTGCCCTACTCACTGGTTTAGATATATGGATGACACATTTGTAATCTGGAGCCATGGAGAAGAGAGAATACAGCAATTCTTGGACAACCTCAACAGCATCCACTCCAGCATACAGTTAACCATGGAAACAGAAAAGGATGGCCAACTACCTTTCTTAGATGTCCTGGTGTACAAGAAGCAGAATTCCACCTTGGGCTACAAAGTCTTCAGGAAGCCTACCCACATTGACATATCTCCAAGTAGACTCTCATCATCATCCCTCGCAGAAAAGAACTGTCATATCTACAATAACCCACAGAGCTAAAACTATATGTGAAGAACAGCACCTGGAAGCAGAATTGAAACACCTTGCTGCACCTCACCGCAGCTCTAGAAGCAAACGGTCACTCACACCGAGAAATACAGCAGAGCATCCGAAGTCGACCCAGGAAATAAGAGAAATAAAAGCTGAAAAACATAGCAGTCCTGCTTACATGAAAGGCACAACCTAACGACTGGCTCGGCTTTTGAAAAAGCACGATACACATACCATCTCGAAACCTATCAACAAGATAGAAGGCATCCTGGGATCAGCAAAAGATTAAACACCAGCCGAAGAACAGGCAGGAATATACAAAGTACCTTGCTCATGTGGGAAAGTGTACATAGGGCAAACAGGCAGAAAAACCACAACAAGAATTAAAGAACTCATCAGAGCATACAAATACGAAAACCAGCAGTCAGCAATAGCCGAACACTCCAAGGAAATGAAACACAGTATAGATTTTGACAAGTTCTCCACAGTAACCAACATCAATAATTATCGTCAGAGAACCGTGAGAGAGGCAATAGAGATAATAAAACACCCTAACAACACGGAAGATGGATATCTGCTAAGCAAAATATGGTCACATTTATTCGTGGATGATACGAAATCAAGCTACCAGAGGGGAGTCACGACAGACTCACCAGGATTGGCCTAAGTACCCAGCCAATCAGAAGGTACACCAGGAGAGAGCCAGGATTGGCTAACCACCTCAGCCAATCAGGAGAAAGCAGATCTGTGATTGGCCGACAGGCCTAGCCAACCAGGAAGCAGCCACCCAGACACCAGGGCAGACTTGGCAACTTTTCAAAAAGAGAATTAGTAAAACACCTACTAAAAGTTAAATTTTAGCGTAAATTGCACGCGGCAATTTCGTGTCAAAATTCATTGCTCTCAAGTTTTAACCAGATTTATGCAAATTTACTCAACTTTAAAAAGTTTATAGTTCCAGGAATTTATTGAAGTCTTTCTAAATAAGTATACATATAAACTGACCCATTTAAAACAGTCTGTAATATCATATTGTACTCAAATTTTTTTCACATTCTTTGAAATTGTGTGTATCCTATAGTTGCGTTTAATGCCTATATGCAATTATTTTAACAGATAAAAAACTGTATTGCATTTACTACAAAGAAAAATATCAGCACTATGGTAGACAAACAAAATGGTTTTTATTATGTTAGTGACACAAAAACGTGACTATACATAATCAATTTTGCTGCTGCACTTCCAGTCGAAATATTATCGCAGGTGTTTCTGTTACGTTTATTATAACACAATCATAGCCCTACTTTTTATTCCTAGCTCCGAAAACTTCCTAACTTATTGACACACAAAACCTAACTTCCTAACTTAATTGACACACAAAACCTATGTTATGAAATAAGCCAGGCCTCACAAAAACATAAATAAATATTGCGCACTGGTAATGATGCTTAAAGAGAAAATCAGTTTCACTGCAAAGTACGGGATTTAACGTTTGTTTTATGTAAGGTGGGTTACCGTAGGTAACGCCATGTTTTTTAATTTTATTAGGGGATAAATACGTTTACAACTCGCGAACTTCACAAATAATAATAAATAGGAATTTCACTCAGAGTGAAATTCTTTTACGTACGCTTTACAGGCGTATTTTGCTTCAGATACGTACTATGTTGTTTGTATGAATAGGTTAAGCGTCCTCTCAAAACACGCCACACATTTCTAAGTTCAGATTTTGACACGTAGTAACAGTATCCGTATGTGTGATTCATATTAAAAGGGCTGCAGAATAGTGTTTCATCGTCAAAATCAAAAACTTATCAAGAATCTAGTGACTCCATCGGGAGGACTCCGAACAAATCGCATGAACACTCCCCCATTTTGAAACTGCCTAGTGCCTATTGAAGAAATCCACTGATTGGCTTTCAACTGTAATTTACTCATTGGTTCGTTCTACTTACTCATTGTGACCAACTGTTGAATTCCCACTAAAAACTTACTTTACGGCCGTTAATACACGTCATTTGAATTAAACCTGATTAGAACTGCAGTTTATGTTAGTAGAACTGAGTGAAACAGATTTTCGCTACTTCTGGCTTTAAAAAAATGTACATCTAATCGCGGAACATCTAAAAATTCGTAGAATTTCATAGGTTCCCGTAAAATCGGAAAAGCCCTACCATTTCCGTACATTTTACGAATAAATAGTAAAAGTTGGCAAGTCTGCAAGGGTATATAAGGACCTGCAACTCTTGCACCCGCCAGTTGGTCTCCCGGCTCCGACTACCTGATGAAGGCAGCTGCAACGACTGCCGAAACGTCGCAAGACAATCTTCAGACGCGGCTCACACTCACAAGCTAAGAAAATGCAGACAACGGCCGCGAAAGCCTGCGATCTATTTTGGATGTCTCTTGGTTTTTTACAATCTATGACGACTTATTACCAGGGTGGCTAAAGAGTTCATGCTAAAAAAATTTCTGCCTTTCTTAAAGCTGAAATATTTTACTGTACAAAATTCAATTTTTTTTCTGAAATATATTTGACCAGAAATCACAACCAAATGTAAATTAAATCTGATTTTAATATGCCTTAAATTAAATGTTAACATTACTCACCGAATGATTACTTGCAATGACTTCAAATAACTCATCACAGGTACAGAATTTGGTGCTGTACTTGTGTTAACAAATACCACTTTAACAAAACAAGTAAAATTTTAAAACAAAGTTCACATAGTTGCACCTAATCTCACAAAAAATATAAGCCTAATATAAACCATGTCTGCATACTACCACCACAGCAGTCATTTCATATACAGCATATATACATTTAGAAGAAACATTTAAACTCTTCAGACGAACAAAACAAGTTTACTTTGAACAATCAATCACCATAATATAACTTTGAAATTTTTACTTTGTATGTTATTTTCCCAGTGTAACCAATGTAAAATCGTAATATTTAAATTAAGACAATAAAATGAAAAGGCAGTCGTCACACTATGAACTTCATATCAACCAGAATATTATAATTTTTATGTAGATGAATTAATCAAATTACTGTGTAAAAATGACAAACCGACAATTTATGTTTTCAAAAAATTCCCTGCACAATACCTGAAACCCCCGACACTTACTTGTTTTTCCTGACACACCAAATTTCCCTGACATTTTCAGGTTTTTCCCTGCCTGTAGCCACCCTGTATTACGCTTTGATTTTTACGATTTCAATTTGGTAGGTAATTTATTTGGTTTGAGTTTGTAAATGATTATTGACAACCCACGCAGTTCTTTTGGCTTTCGATTTGGTTAGGATTATTAGACTTGATTCTGTAAATGATTGCTGACGACCCATAGATTTTTTAAAACTTCATACGGACATTCGATATTTCCATAATGAGTGGAAAGCGAGTTGGCTTGTCACTTCTGAAGAAGTATGAAATAATCAAGGAAGTGGAATCAATACAGAAGCCGAAGTCAGAGATTGCGCGGGAGTTCAGCATCCCGAAATCAACATGAGCACCAAACTTGCCTGTAAGCGGGCCAATGCTACAAAAAAAACCCAATGAACATGCTTTGAAGTTAGGCATTGAAAACTTAAAATGTTCAAATGGGTGGCTGAATAGTTTCATGGCGCGCCACGGAATAGCTAGCAACAAGATCGTCAGCAAAGTGCTTCGGACAGCGAAAGATCAGTGAGCGAGTGGCTGCCCTTGCTCCAGAACATCCTCAGCCACTATCAGCCGCGCGACTTGTACAATGCCGACGAGCTGGGGATGTTTTATAATCTCATGCCAGATCGTACCCTAGCAGTGAAAGGAGACGCGTGTAAGGGTGCGAAGAGGAGCAAAGAGCGCCTCACTGTTCTTCTGTGCTGCAACATGGACAGCAGCGACAAGATAAAGACCCTCGTGATCGGGAAATCCAAGAACCACCGAGGTTTTAAAGGCAACGTAATTCCTTGAGATTACGACTTTAACAAAAAATCATGGATGACATCAGCAGTGTTCACGAGGTGGCTTCGATGCAAAGAGGACAGCTGCTGTGGTATTGAACAGTGCATGCGCGCGCATCCATATCCGGCACTCACTCCCCTCTCCACATCATGGTCTGTCCTCCCAACCAGCTTGCCGATAACAAGGAAGCGGCGACACGGCTTGTAACCTCACAGCACATGACTTTCTAAAAATTCACTGCGTAAAACACAAGCCCCGAGAGTAGAATACAATATCGCCTTTTCTGTAAAATGCCTGGTCATAAATTTTGTTTATAGCGTAGTTTAAATGTAAGATTTATTATTGCTGAAGATGACTGAACATGGGCTTAATGCGAAAACAGCCTATTTTGACATATAGAGGTTCCAAATGGGTCCGAAATCTTATAACGACCACCTCTCTATAACGACCCTAACCTCGGGAACCGTGAGGGGTCGTTTTAAAGAGGCTTTACTGTACATAATATATATAAATATATTACACACATACACACAGTTAACCCTCTATCTAATGACATTGCACGGTGCCAGGAAAATGTGTCAGATCGCTAATGTCGTTAGTCCAGAGGTAACTAATTTTGACCCTCCCCCCCTAATTACAGACTGAAAAAAGTTTTCATTGAAATTATATTTTAGTACAATGAAAAGGTGTCTTCCAAATAAAATAGTACCCCACAATCTCCCACCGTAACGTGCGAGGCAGAGCGGTGCGCTCGGTCTGGTTGTGTAGGATGAAGGAGGGGAGTGGCCGGGCCATTGGCCTTAGCTTGCCTCCGGGCAGCTTGTGCGCACATGATTCATCCTGCTTGTCTCTCGCGAAGCACATGCACACTACAACAGAACAACTTGTATTATTTACGTGAATGTATACGGCAACGATTTAAAAACCTTTCAGTATAGCCAATGAGTTTTTTTATTGCTCAAGAACTGTTACAGCCTGTCGCCATTATAAGCATTTACGCGATACTAATAAAAGTGAGTATTAAAGAAAAATCATTTAAAAAAACTCAGTATTTTTTAAAACTCGAATGTCTATTATGAACGCGAATTTAGAGCCACTCAAAAGGGCAAAAAAAAAAACAGACTTTTCAAGGTGCTGTCACGTATAAAATAACTAAATTACTCGTCACTTAAAGTCGTAGGCCTATTGGAAAAATCACGAAACTATCAGCAACGCACCAGTTTAATGATCCGTACTGCGAATAGAGATGAAATGGCTCTCGGCGCGCTGGTATCATTCGCTCTTATTGCTCCACGGTCGAGCGAGCATAAAACAAAAACCATATCAGCCCACATACCGCACACGGCGACGGGACTGCTGTGTTTGCACCGTAGGCTGTTTTTACGCAGCAGCGCTTTCATAGCCACTTGACAAGGAATCAATAATAAAGCGGAAGTTGTCAAGGTCAAGCCGAGCTCAATTCTGCAGCTAGAGAAAAAAAGATGAGCTAACGCTGGCTTTTTTCTTTTATGGACCGAGTGCAATGCTGTTTTTTTTTGCCGTGCTGTAAGGAGGGCACAAAAAACAGTGTCTTCTCTTCAACCCACACCCCCCAGGGCTATCACAAGACACGGAAACATGGGAGTGTCGCCGAGTGGGAGAGGAAAAACAAAACGTGACTCTGCTTTGTGGCGAGACAGGATGCAAGTTGCACGTGACTATGACAGTCGGTAGTTCATGCACGCGCACGCAATCACAATCTGGCTTGTTCTTGGGGCGGGGGGGGGGGGATGTACATTGGCTGACGTGGACAGTCACGAGGAATTGTATCTATGTTTAGCAGCGTGTTTCTTACAGCACAGCACTCACAAAGGAAATTGCAGCACTGACGATTTTCCTTAAATTTTCAATTTTTTTACCTGAATTTTTCACGGTCCCTAAAAAAAGATTGAAAATTACCACTGCTATGCCACGTCGCGTATCGAACTGCATAGCACAGATAAGGCCTCGAGGAGGAGTGTAAGAGGGAAGTTCAGGAAGGCCAGAGCACGGAGAAGTGAGGGGAAGCATTAGGAGGCAAGGCAGCGTTAGTCACCACATCTCACATGTCGGTGTTGCGCAGGCAGCCTACGCACCGGCGCTCGTTTCAACTATATTCCAACTGAAGTTTCTAACATTTTAAAAACATTTTTTTGTTTAACAGCTGCATATCACTAATTTATGATAATTGCATTATGATATTGTTTAATGTATGCATAATTATTTTTAATTACAGTTTTACTGTGATCTATTTCACTTTGCTTAGGTTTGATAAATTTTTAAAATAATAATTTTTCCACGGTTCCTGGAAATTATGTCGTTAGATCGCCAATGTCGTTAGATCGGGGGTTTACTGTAATTCGTTTATGTTTAATAATGCTAATTGTAGCTTTACAAAATTGTAAATGTTTCTGAGCACTATGAAAGGCAGCGGTTATTGTATTTTGGTTTTCTCCCAGGTGGGCTATAAATAAGGAATAGTTGGGTTTACCATAATAAAAATGCTGATTTTTGTTCTTCCAGTCTTTCTACAAATGTAATAGTGGGTATTGAGACCGAATTTTGGGTGTATTTATTTTCCGTAGTTTAAGGGTAAATTTGTTCAATCAGCGGGGTTTTTTCTGTTTCTCTTATTACAAACTGTTTTTATTTCTGTATTTTCTTGTACAGTAAAACCTCTCTGCAAAGACCCCCAGGGTTCCCTAAAATAGGGTCTTTACATAGGGGTGGTCTTTATAAAGAGGTTTCAGTGCACAATAAAACCTCTATTTTAAAACTTAACCCCATTGTTCTTGAGGAAAAGGTTTTTATAGAGACGTGGTTCTTATAAAGGAGTTTTACTCTAATTAGTGTTGTCAGGGCTGGCACCGGACCGCAGATTAGTAAGTTTGTGGACGTTAGGGTTCTGGGAGAATCGACCGTAGCTGATGTGAGGGGCGTTTTAGTTTTTCTTTGTATCCTTCCGTGAGAGACATTAATATATCAGTCTCAATATCCAGCAGTATTAACATCAAATACAGCGAATTCCTTATACACTGTTTCTCATAGGACAAAAAATTTCAATACATGAGGGATTTCCATGGATGTGGTCTTAAAATGCTGTAAAATAAATTAATCGCCCCAGAATGTGTTCCATGGGTGCAGGTATTTCAATCCATTAGGTTTCAATACATATTATGTATTCAAGTATCTTGAGTCTGCAATTTTAAACTCAAAAATTGTCTATGGTGCTTTCTTATTTAACAAAATTAAAAGTTCCTGGAAGGCCAGCACGAACCCAGGTGGTCGTAGATGGCTTCGCGTCGCACCGCCATCTTGGCAGTTTCCTTTTTGCTCCTTGGGCGTGCATCGCGTGAGGGTCCATCAAGCAAGGTGCGGCTGGTACCCGAATGGTATCACTGTAATTTTATTATTTGTGCTAGCAAGCAGGATATCATACTAGGCACGCTTAACAAAATGACTGACTCGCAGATCGTATAGTTATCAGGTCGTGAGAATTACTTGGATGCAAGTGGTAACAATTTTAACAAATGACCATGTGGAAACTTTTGTGGATGCAGTGCGTAGCGAGAATTTTTTTGCTAGCCAACATTCAGTTGGCCGAAGGGAACCTTGTTTTATTTGCCTGACTTTTAAGTTTTCTTCAAGTTAAACGTGTGTGTGTATGCAGGCATAGCCCACTTGAGGGAGAAATGGGACCCTTTTTACTTTCTGCATATTTTTATTTTGTGCTGAAATTCTCATAATACAAATTAAATTTTCTGAACTGTACCAATGTTGTTAACATTGATAAATAAAGTAGGATACAGTGGAAAAACCAGCATTATTCCTGTGCTGTCCACCTGCGTAACTACGAATCCACATTTCATCCCGCCCGAGATAACTCTCGCCGCCGCCAAAAGCTACACTGAGGGCTACGTTTATCTTTGTGATCCTTAATAAGCAATCTTGTACTATGACGAGAAAAAGGGGCTGGTATCATTTCATAAGTTATCGCCACGACGTGGGGCCTCAGACGGAATTATAATATGCAAGAGAGATTTTAGGTGGAAGAGGAGTGAATTACGAGCTGCAGAATGCTGACGCCGTGGAACACTACGCCCGACCATCAGGCACCAGTACAGCACCAGCCATCTGACTGCTGGAATGCAGTAGACAGTGAAGCCAGCCGACTGACATGAACCCACTTTCCCTGGCATCGGGTTAGGTATGAATGTCTAAGGCCCGATCCTATAGTCGACTTCCAAATTGGGCACGGAAAGATTTCTAACCAGAAGCCTTTCCAAGTGCAACAACTTATAGTCGACTTCCAGGCCGCTTCCAGCTGGGTAAGCTTCAATACCCAAATATTATGAAAATCTGGCAACAGGGCACTAATTCCAGTCGGTTGTTTTGCTCTGAGCCAAGAAAAGGAACACACCCTTTAGATTTATGATCGTGTTTTGTTTGTTGACTGCAGGTGGTTGGGGTTTTTGTTTAATTGTAATACCTAATGTATGCATCAAGCAAATCCACGATGTTCAGTCAGACAGAAAATAATATATTGTTTGATTAAGTTAGGTAATATAAACACATCTTCGAGAATAAAACACTGACAGTGTCGAATGATCAAAAGAAATAGCTACTGTTACCATGATAGCGAAAACCATTCCAGAAAACTGTTAAATTGACCTCATTTTACATTTAAATAAAAGTACGAAAACTATGTGTTTTAAACTACTAAGCTATAAAAACTTGATAGTGGGCAGAGCTATGAAGAGCAGGGAAATTGTGGGGGGTAAAAGACAAACAAAAATCAACACCGAAAAATTATACAGAAATAATTAACAGTGCTGGTATAAAGAGAGCTAACTTTACCTAATCTGTTAGGTTATATATTATTAGGATATGTGAGGATAGGTTATGTTAGGTTAGTTACATATAGCCTATTAGGTTATGTAAAGTTATGATAGGTTCTGTTCACAGTAAAGTGAGAACTTTTGAAAGCCCTGTTTAATTTCTGTTTTAATTTCACAATGCATAATTCTGATCAGTACACAAATAACAGTGTTCATGGTTAGAATAAGCTTCGCTTTAAACCACATATAATAGAGTGGAACAGCGAATGTTTTAAGGGTGGCACTCCAATTTTTTTTTTCAAATATATTTTCTGTTAATATTTCCATCGGATCTGGCATACTTCTAATGTATATTTTTGGAAACAGAAAATTATCTTCCATTTCGTTGTAGAACTCATAAACGTTATTTGTATGGTTACGAAACTCAATCAAATCGTCCATCATGTTGAAATTGTTTATGAAATTGCTTGTCTGGAAGTGCTACAGACCACATCCGTAAAGAAATGGAAGGCTTTCCTACCCTATGTGTGGATCGACATCTGTGTGTGGTCTATAGGATGTCCTTTTGCTGGAAGAGGCTCATAGAATGGATATATCACCCAGGTGGAGACTACAATCTGCAAATTGGCTGGGAGAGCCTTTTGTGTATGGAATAGCTTCTGGGTGGCGAATATAGGATTGGGCCTAAGGCAGGTAAGCCGGGTGACCAAAGTAGATGTTGTAGAGGCAGTATTTGATGGTATTGTAGTGGTACTTTCCCTACCAACTCACACCACGGCAACAAGCAGTAGAATTTCTCTTCCGCATAAGCCAGCGGTGAGCAAGAAGAATCTCTTATCTCGTTTTAACGGGTGGTTCGTAGGAGGACGTCGATAACAGCGAATAAATTTACGACCCTTTCTTTTCAGCAGATTTAATATATCTTAATGTACCTTTACAAGGCAATGGCACACTACCACGTGGCCTCAAAACATACAACACAATAGTTCGCCAAATACAACAGAAAAAAAATATATATAAATAAAACGGTGGGCTTTCGTAATAATAAATAAATGTACTGAAAAATAAATCTCTCCGCACAATGGTTCTTGTAAAGCAAAATGGCTTCCTGGCCCCTGCGCTAATCACGCACGCCTCAAAGCTGCGTGCGTCCGCTCTGGACCACCGCTACTTGAAGAAGACCCTTTCTCCCTCATCTCGCGCGTCCTCACGCGAGTACAAAGGCTCGCCCAAAATGGCAGCGACTTTCGGGAGCCAAATAAAACTATACACACACGTCCAGACACTTAAGAACACACAGTATTCGGCTTACTGCCTCTTAAACTTATATAAAACAGTTTCCAAAACATTTTCTTATAATACATCAATAACAAAATAATTAAAATAAAAAAAAAATGGCAGTCGCGGGAAAATAAGGGGAGGCGGGTGTTCGCCGCTCCTACGTCACTCCAACGCCCGGGAAAAACCCAAGACTGGAGCGCCCCTCTCCTATGGCATAGGCGCCAGCCAGACTGAGTACTTTAGTCAAAACTTAACTTATTTTCAAATAAAATCAAAACCAAAATTATTACAACAAAAAGTTACTTAGATAAGTTACAAAGCTTCTCAAGACGAATCGTTAGACACCCAACAAGGCTAGTCTACGATGAAATTTAATTAACATGATACTTTAGATCAAGAACTTGATGCACTTTAAATTTACTTAGATATGATAAATGAACACACAGGGACTTATGTAATATATTACTGTGCCTGGACGCGACCCTGACCATATTAACTACAATAGGAAACAATATATACATACAAAACCTTGGCCCACCGGTACAATTATTACTGTTATAACTATTAATTTCTTAATGTATAAAATCTTGTACTGTTTGCTTCTGCACGAGCTTATCATGATGGCGCAGCATCATAGTTCATGGCCGTTGGTTGGTAAATACCACATAAAAGTAATTGCTGGAAATATTAACATCACTTTAAGCAGGAATAAACTAACTGGTCAGATCTCAACTGACACTGATTGCCTGCCCATACACTGACAAACTGGGACATAAACAAGAACATCACTGTAATAATAGGCCTGGCTTACACTTGCTTCACCGGGCGACCACGATGCACTGGGGAAACCTAACACAATGTACATATTCAGTAGCCACAAAGCACATGGTTTGGTAGCTCGGAGATCTGATGGTAATATACACGGGCCAGCTGATAGTCAATCCCAACCACAGGAAACAAACAAGCAAATTTTCGTTAACAAAATTAATTAAACGCCAATTATTAGAAGGAGAAGAAAAGAAAATTAATTATGAAGGGGTCCTGGTGGCCAAATACCTTACAGTATGTTGATTGTTATGTTCTCAGTTCGCTTGTTTGAATGGCCACCTACCAAATTGGATACTAATTTTGCTAGTGTTAATGTTTAACACTGTTGTTTTTGTAACACGTTCATGGTGGACTAACTGAGTGGGTTGTAAGTCGTACACACAGGGGAATATAGCCGTTCTTTCATAGACTCTTACGACTTCTGGGATAGTGTGCAAAAAAATCATAATTCTTGTTTGTTAGACTATCACAACGTAGGTGCTTGTGTGTTCTGACGATTGAACAAAATGGATCTTCTAGGTGGTTTCGAACCCAAAGCCAGGAGACAAAAAAATTAGCAGAGTGGATGGTATTAATGGACAAGACATGCTGCATGTTTCATTTTTAAGTCCTGTGGGCTCAGAGGGTAGCCTGGAGGTGGCGCACACGTAGCAAATAACATCAGAGCTGTTGGACATGCAGGCCCTTTTAAATACAATAAAACCTCTCTATAACAACCACTTTTATAACAACCACCTCTCTATAACAATCCTTTCCTTAAGAACCGTGGGATTTTAAAATAGGGGTTTTACTGTACAATTAAACCCCTTTATAAAGACCACATCTATATAAAGACCCTATTCTAGAGAACCACGAGGGGTCTTTAAAAAGAGGTTTTACTGTATTAGCCAAGTCGAAACGCAGGGTATGATAAAAGAATTGATCGCGGAAATGTGTAGGGATTCAGAAATGTGAATGCGGGAAACGAAGGAATTAATTGGAGAGATGCACGGGGAATTACAGAAGCGGATGCAGGAAGTACGTACAGAAATAAAAACGGAAACACTGGAGAAGATTGCGGATATGCGGGTGGAACACGAAAAGAGGTATGGAAGAATTGTGTGTCAGATAGAACAGGATCGTATACGGGCTAAGTCGGAAGGGAAAGCGGAGAGGGAGGATATGGATTGTCTCATCAAGCGTGTTAGAGAGTCAAAATGAGCTGCAGGACAAAGTAGCAAGGGGTTGTCACTGAAGTGACAGAAATAAAAGCAGAGTGGGTTAGAATCCAGGACCGCAACGTCATACTGGAAAGAGGTCTGTACCAGGCAAATGTGAGAATTGGCTTAAACTGTGCGAGGGCAACATTACTTCATATGCTGAATTTTAAGCCGAATTCTCGCAGGAGTATTGGGACGAAAGAATCCAAGAAAGTGATAGGGCGGAATTGTACCCAGAGGCGTGCACAGTAGAGGAGTTAGAAAGTCATGTCAGTCAGGTTGAACGATCAAAGTTCTACGACAATCCATTAGATGAGGCAGACGTGATAATGCTAGTTTACTCGCAGACACCTCTTACAGTACAGCAGATGGTAGTAGGCAAAGAAATTAATACTGTTGAACAGCTGAGTAAGAATTTGCGGGAAATGGATTGCATAGGGGAAGAGGAAGTTGAAGGCTGTAGGAGTCACCATGAAACACGTTCACTACACCACACACGCTTTTACCCACACCAACATGGGATGCAGGGATATGTGGATGGAGGACGCTACCACCGTGGAAGCGAACAGGATGAGTCGAGTGACACGCATAAGGACAAGGGGGTCGCCTCATAGCACAGGGGCAGATTCACGATGCACCCCAGGAAACACTAGTAATGGGCAAGTGCACAACACACAGGATCGTTGGGGCCAGCCAAGACAAACTGAAGTAGACAACCCTGGGTACCGCAGTTCGAGAAACGGGGTTGGTCACCCAGCTTAGGCAGCCAGGTTGGATCGGCTGACATACACCGCCAAATGCGCGTAGCCGTAGCCATTTTCACAGAAAAGAGAGAATTTTTGCTGGAGGAAAAGGAGGAAGGAGGGTATTTTAATGTGGTATCTGAATTGACATGCAAATTGAAAGGTAGGGATGTAGTCGTTTTATTTGACTCTAGAGTCTGAGGTGTCTGGCATGTCTCAGCGGTTCCTTGACAACTTGAATCAGGGGGTATTTTATTTCCAACTTTGCCTGTGCCGCAGTTGACCATCATTGGCTCTATAAGAGGGAAAAGCAAGAAGGTTAGCGAACAGGTTTTCCTGAATCTGATAATCAATGAGACTGAATATGAAGCAGTGTGTCTGGTCATCCCACAACTAACCAGACACATTATCATCGGAATGGACATAATGCAGACCCACGGTGTAGTAGTGAGTTTCGTTGAGGGAACTGTAAGTCTGGGGGAAACACTGTCCCAATGCTAAGACACGCTGGTAACTCGAGCAATCGAGAGTCCCTCTACCTTGATTGAATTGGTGAGAAGGAACCACTGATGCTCACAGTACTTTAGCGGGGGTTGTTGGTGCACAGGAAGTGGCAGTTAACTTTGTAGGTGATAGTAGTGCTGACGATTGGGAGACGACGGATAGTTTGTTGCGGGAACGCCAGTCCAATAACATTGACGAAATAAGGGCAGTGAAAGATTTACTCTGTGAATATCGTGATGTATTTTCTGATGAGCCTGACTTAACTAATCAATATGTTGCCAGGATCCCTGTCAAAGACGACTCACCATTTAAGCAACAGAAGTATCCTATTCCGTGGGTATGCAGGAAGGAGGTTAAGAGACAAATTGATGATCTGGAACAGCATAAAAACATTGAGATGGGAAACAGCCCATTTGTGAATTAGTGGTTGGCTTGTGTGCGAAAGAGAGATGGTTGAGAGGGTTTGCATTGATGCCCGCTGGATTAATGTGAAGATTCAGCCAGATCACCAGTCTCCTGTTGAACCAGACAATCTGTTCTCTGTGTTTAAAGGTACCAGATTCAGCAGCACTACTGATTTCGTGAAGGGGTTTTGGCATATTCCCCTCTGTCCTGATGACAGAAGGTTCACTCCATTCCTACATAAGGGTAGAAGCTACCAGTTTTGCATTTTGCCTTACCAACAGTGTTAGGGAGTTCTGCAGGGCAGTGGATGCCTCGTTGGGGCCAGAGGTCAGTTCGGTTGCACATGTGTACATGGAGACATTCAGTGAGTACATGGAGCGCCAGCATAGGTTGTTTGTTAGAGGGGTATTAGGCCAGATCCCGGTAAGGTTAGCCTCATTGTCGACTTCCCCATATCTCGTAATGTCAAGGAACTAAGGAGTTTCTTGGGAGTATGCAATTTCTACAGGGGCATTGCTGAGAAATTTTCTACGGAGGTGGCTCCACTGCTGGAACTCTTAAAAGTTTCGGCCTGGACAGAGGAGTGCCAAGTCAGGTTCGAGGCAACTAAGATGATGTTTACAAGCAAATGTGCTGTGTATCATCCTTACTTCAACAGCACTTTTTTTGTGAGCACTGATGCATCAGGCTACAGACTAGGGGCTAAGTTGTTCCACTACTGGTCTGATGGTGAGAAGTTGTCAGGCTTTATGAGCAGGTCTTTGACGGGGGCAGAGCGGTCGTACACCATCACGGAGAAGGAATGTTTGGCTGTCGTGCGGGGACTCTGCAAGTTTAGGAACATCCTGCTGGGACAAAGTGGTTGTCTTGTCAGATCATCATAGTCTGTCCTTCCTGAAATCTTGACTACTGATGGGTAGCAGACATACGAGGTGGTGCTTGGCACTGCAAGAATTTAACTTGGAGATTAAATATGTCTGGGAAAAGCAATTAAATATGTGTCTGGGAAAAACAACCATGATGCGGACCTGCCAAGCAGGCTCTTTGTAGAGAGTAGTCGTGTAACCTTGGATGAGCCACGCAGGGCAGGGCCAGTAATAGCTCGGATCAGTACAGAGCGGGATTATGACCTCATTGTGAAATTTCAGAGTATTGCTGTGGCACAGAGAGAAGCTCATGTCTGGAGTGAGGAAATTCAGATATTGAGCAGGGAAGACAGAAATTTACACAACAAGGTATTGACTTGGTACTGTTTGAATGAGGGTGTGCTGTACCGAAAAGAAAGTTTAGATTCAGGTGAGTGGAGAGTTTGTGTACCAACGGCTTGGAAAGCTGGTAATGCACATCCACAGGTCAACCGGACACTTTGGGGAGAAAATACTTTCTGGTTAATGCAGCAGAGCTACTACTGGGGTAATATGGCAAGGTCAGTGAGGCAGTGCGCCAGTTGCTGTTGAGTTGTGCCAAAAGGTAAAGTTCCCAAACAGGAGTTGGGAAGAACAATGGCAGGCCATCATTTCCGAGGAACATATGAACCTGCTAGCTTTAGACCTGTATGGCCCCCTACCAACGTCACGTGGTGGTGTGAGGTACATCTTAGTGTTAGATGTCTTCTCAAAATGCATAGGCTGCAATCCTATTAAAAGGGTGACAGCTGCAGCTTGTGTCAGTCCTCTAAAAGACGATCATTTTCCACAGAATGAGAAACCCAGATGAATCCTTAGCGACCACAGCATGCAGTTTACTGCAGACTTTTGGAAGTGGGAGTCGTCGTGGTTGGGTGTAGATGTCTACTCATCAGTCTGGAATCCTCAGGGGAATCAAGTTGCGTGCTGTATGATGGAGATAGGCCGTCTTCTGCGCACCTATTGTCGTAAACACCATGGTAGATGGGAAGAGGCTGTGCCCCTGTTTAACAATTTCCTAAATTGCCACATCCATTGCAGCACTGGCTTTGCACCATCTGAGTTCGTCACCAGGGAAGTCAAACGTGATTCTCTTGCCGGTAAACTGAATTTTCCGATTGAAGCGACACTTTCAAGATAAGAAAAATTGGATAAGGTAAGGGGTAACCTACAGCAGCAGGGCACAGCATGCAACAGTTTCAAAGTTGGCGACAAGGTCTTGTTAAGGGTTGGAGAACAGTAGTGCACCCCAAGATTAAAAGTAAACAAGTTTTATCTCCTTTTCGATGGCCCCTTTGTTATTTTTAAGGCAGTTGGTCCTAACTCACGGGAGTTGGGTAAACTTTCACCAGAGGAAGGTGTTAAAGGCATGTACAACTTGTAAAATTTGAGACCATTTAAGTGTATGTAGGGAAGGTAATCATGTGATGTGGTTGCGCGATGCTGTGTTACGTCAGCTGTTCCCAAGCAGGTTGTGTATTATTCGGAATTTGTTAATTTCTCTTTAACAATGCTAGTTCGTGGTACGGTTGAAGTGTGTTTGCTATATGTTTAATATTCGTGACCTACAGTTTCATGTTGACTGTGAAAGTGTGGCTACATTTAGTTATGATTTGATGTAATTTACTGTGTGGCCCTTTAATATACCCTTGTATTTTAATACGTTAGTCTGGTAGGTGGTATTTTGCAGCACGTTAATGATTAAATTATGATTTTCTCTCTCTCCCTCTCAAGTGTATGTGTGTGACTGTAAATATATTCATTTCTTTAAAATGGAAAGTTAACATACTGTTACTGTCTAGGAGCAATCCCTACAATCTGGAGGAAAAAGGAAGTATCATGGAGCTGAAGTATCTCTTCCTCGCTTTGCTGTGGTATTGAGTGGGAATTGTATGGTGTAAGTAATTGTCTCCACATGGATGTGACCATTTTGTTGCTAGTTCTTAAAACTCCTGCTAATAAGTAAAATTTATCAATCTCTGTTTTCATAAATTTTCTTGGAGGGTTGTACAGTACCTGACATACCAGGCATATATTTAGATTTTTTCTTTTGCTTGTAATATATACAGTAAACTCCCAACTAACCATGTTATTTGGGACCAGCAAAAACATAGATAAGCGAATTCATTAATTTTTTCTGTTAATGGAACAGTGATTTTGTCACCCATACTCATGATATTACACAGTACTGTTTAGATTCAATGTGTATGTATTTGTAAAGCCAAGGGCAGTAAATACGACATACATAAGACGTAAAGAATAGTTTTCTGTAAACAACATTGAGCCATGAGTCACGTTTTTAAAAATTAGCTGTCCAACGCCGCATACATATGGCAACACGGCGGACCGAGCGCCAGCTGTGGGAGCTTGTCTACTGCAGAAGTTCACACACATTTGCGCATTGCCAGCCACGCACATATAAGACGCTCGCTCATTGGGCGGCAGCCAAGACACGTGTGGAGAAACTAATTTGCGGAATGTAATGCAATAAAGACTCAGCAAACATAGCAAAACCTTGATTAAAAATAATCCTTACATTATAACTGCCGAACATAACATAGACTTATGTCAAAACAAGAAGAAACACATTTTAAAAAAGTCTATGCATTCATTTCAGAGTTTGTGACTATCACAATAAAGTTTACTAAAAAATATAACGTACACATTAAAAATAAGTCTGGTATGTACGTACATACATTCATATGAAAGTCCGTGACAACCAGTGTTTTAATAAAAACACAAACACATTTTAAAAAGTCTGGTACATTCATACGAAAGTTCGTGACAATGTGACAATCACATTGAATTTTAATAAAAGAAATGTAAGAAGATACCCTGTATCGACTAGATTGCTTTCTCATTCACTCATAATAAGCTTGGTTAAAATGTCTGATTTCTGTATATCTATAGGTATGTCTTTAATTTACAGAAGGAAAGAAACACACTGTGTTTACAAGAATTCTGTATTTGCCGGCGTATAATGCGAGAATTTTATGCTAATTTAAGTAGTGTTGAATCACCATTCTCATTTATGTGTCTTGTATTTAAGTACAAAACCAACAAAAAAAGTGTACTTATTATCGTTTTTGCGCCAGACAGTTATTACCGTTACTGTTGTGAGTTGAAGGCAGCTTCTCTATTGAGTGGATAAGGGGGCGATAGTGTAAAGAAATGTAGGCAAAGCTATGTTGTGAGTGCCACTGTAACTGTGCGTGAGTCAGTCCAGGCGGCAGGACGTGGCTTGCGACCAATCAATAACTATCTGGCATCAACAACAGGATGCCTTGACCTTGATTGTTTCCTAGCGATAAACTTGAAAAGGTGTCAAGTGAGACTAGTGCAATCAGATAACCACTTCAAGCATGTGGGGAGGGGGTGGGTGGGTGGTTGAAACTTCATCGTACTGCAACTCAAGTTACATTATACTTACCGACTGCCAGCAGCTGGAGGCTGGCGCTTGGATGCCGGCGGTGGTGGAGGGAGGGAGAGGGTGGCGGTGTGCTGCACAAATAAGCCGATAACCGGTTAAGCGAAGCACGGATAATCTGGAGTTTACAGTATATATGTTTGTCTTTTAAATTCTCTAATTGGGAGTTTCATCTTGCCTCCAGTTTTCGCTAATGCTAGTGTAAAAAATACCTCCAGGTTGATGGGATTTCCCCCTGCAACAGTCTAGTAAATATTTTGGCATAAGGTTGGAAAGAAAGGTGAGGGGCAGCTACCCTAATGATGACAATGGGACATTATTTTATAATTTGGTCGCCATGATAAACATATATAACTATGCCACATCTCCCAGTATTTCATGAATTTTGTCACCAATTTTAGGGTATTTACTTATTCATGATTAAATCTTTAATTACTAACAGCAGGCGAGTTTTTCACATTGCATAAAAAAGTAAAACAAAGTGCGTAACAGGAGAATGGACAAACCTGTCTGTTTATCAAGTGTCTGAGTGAACTGGTTGATAGGCGGAGGTACCTTCAACCTCTTCTGTAGAACAGCTTTTTGACGTTGTACACGGATGTACTTGGGCCACCTCACAAACCTGCTGAGATCCCTCGACGGCTGGATATCCTGACCTGTGTGCACACGCACAAACAAGTACATGATTAGAAATCACTCAGCACACCCAGGCAACCCACAACTACCGTACATGGCTGTGACTACGTCAGAGTTAAAAAGCTCGTGATATATTGCCACACGACTAATTCAGCTCAAAGTTGTCATCACTGTACCCAGCCAAGACATTAATACTCTAAATAATACAAGATTTACCCAAACATACGGAAACTTGTGCCAAAAGACTCTAGGGTTGTCTTATGTTCCCAATAAAAAAATTGAGGACAACATTTATGCACAACTACGAATGTAAAATATTCCATGACTTCTAGGGAACTGCCTATTCTTTACATAAACCTGAACTTGGTAAGTATTCAAATCAAAACTATTACAATGACAACCAAAAGTGAGGTTAACTATATCATTAAACATCTCTTGTGGTAAATCATGTTAATGATACATGATTCAGGCAGGTTCACACTTGTAACTGCAAAAGTAATTCACAAAACAGCTGCTCAAATATTAACATGTGAAACAAATATGAATAAATGTCAATCAAAATTCACCACAGGCAGTCCCATATGCATTTTTTTGTTCAAGTATGTTAAGGAAAATAGTTGACAGTAGTAAGCAACATTCTTGTAATCTATGGTGTGTACAATAACACTCATACACGCATACAGAATTATGTTACACACACTAGTGCACGTCAACATAGAATGTTGTTCCGTAACTCTATGAGTATCCTTTTCTCTGGTGATGACCAACATGGCATTTTTTGTTCTTGTTTTAGACATTTATCAGTTTGTGATTTTAGGTTAGGCCTGCAGATAAATAAAATTTGTTAACAAATGAGTGACATAATTAGTAAAGCAGGGTTTTTTGAAACTTCACTAAGAAAATTTGAACGTTGTAGTTACAATACTAAACTTCAAATATTAATGGTTTCACATGCAAAAATGCATACATAATTGTGCTGCAATCAAAACTATACACAAGTAGAGAAACTGTGAAAATAAATTGAATTTTTCCTATTATAATTGGTATATGTGTTAGATGAATTTCATATTTTACTTTTCAGTTTAATCTCAGGGCCAAAATTGAAGTTTTCCCCTTACCAAAAGGCAAATATAGGAGGTCGACTATAATCTAAGCTGTCATATTTGGGTAAATATGGTATACCACTATGATGATATGACGTAACTATAAATTAACACAAATTTTTACATTAAATTGTTTTCTATTATGTTAAGTATGCTGTGAAACGGAAATAAAATACTATGGACACCTTGGAAACTTTCCGATTCACACACAATCAAATTTAGCCTACTATAAAGATGATGCACAACAATAAAAGCCAAGTTAAAGACACAATCAACCACTGCAATAAAAAAATAGAAAAGTGAAAGTGGATTATTTCTTGGTTTAATCCAAGCAAAAATGAAGCCTAAGTGTCAAAAAATATTCTCCAAATCCTACACCATTCCACACTAGGGAAAGCTAAAATGTTCAAATTTGTTGGCTTTAATTAGAAAGGCACACCACTGGGAATGAGGCAACTCTAAAGATTATGTGGAATATTTTCAAAATTTTAAAACAAATTTCTTACTTTGGTTAACAATATGGGCTGGCAGAAACACACAATCTGTAATAAAATAAATAAATAAAAAGGTTATTGAAGTTGGCACAATATATTATATAGGTGATTCGGGATAAAGTGAACACTCAAAAAAGCCCTGATTTTTTTTTGTTATCTTCCGCTTGTTTATATCTTTCTGCTGCATGTAAACATAAACATTGCCAGTGCTTTTATTTACATAGGCTCGTACAATGTTTACATTTATATTACACTGCTTTGATAAATGTTATCTGCAACATGTACTCATTAAACGAATGGGCGCTGTATATATGCAATACTCAATATTAATATATATAAATACCTACGAGTTAACGTTTTATGACACTGTTTTCTCTTCATCGACTAATTGGTTACGACACACACTGTTACCGTTACTTTGGCTATCTTGTAAATGCATTCGTAGTATAATATGTAATTCAAAACTGCCACTATAAACACAAACGACTCACACAATTCAAGTTCCGTTCAGTGTACTGTCATGAACGACGACGCAATTTACAAAAACAATAAAAAAAAGTATTATCTTAACGCATGGAACAGAAAAAAACAAATATTTCTATTTTCACATGCTCAGGCTAGCTGTCGTATAACATAACAGATTAGCAATGATATTCAAAAGTATTAGAAGTAACTGTTTATGAATGTGTTCATCAGAAACCTATATTTATTACACAACGGAAAAACACACTTCTGACTCAACTCTTTTTCAAGCGAACGAAGCGGCAAAAACCTAACTCTGATGCCACCTGTCGGAAGAAGTTTGAACTACGTCAGTGATGCTAGCATTAGCGGCTGTGTGTCAACGGCTGTTTTTAATTCAGCAGGCGGTTGCATCACTTTATGATGGCGCTAATCAAGTAAAATTACAAAGTTAGTAGGTATGTCAATAAGAGTGTAAATTTCGTATACAGAGAGGTCAATTAAATTTTTTAAATCTTTAGTGATCACTTTATTCCAAATGACCTATATTTATAATTATGGATAGTCTTAAATCAGATACGTTTCTTGACAAAAATTTTAATTAAATAAACTTTAACAGTTATGTAGGTTATTACCTTCCAGAACTTTGTATTAGTCCTAACACTTTAAGGTGAAAGGGGAGATGCAACTGGTGTGATTCAAATCCGCAACGCAGCGTTTGCATGCACTATTTCATAGAGCTTGCACGCGGAAGTCAACTCCATTTCCCCTACTGTATTGCTTGCCTGAAGCCCTGCGTCTGCGGCCCATAGTCAGGCCGGCAGTGCTGGCTGTGTCATGGGAGAAGCTCGTATCATGTTACACATTATCAAAGGATGCAAGGACAATTTCTCTTTCACAGCGACAAACCTTGCAGTGGCTTATAAAATTTATATGGTACACTCAATAATGGTACTTATCAAACACAAAGCAATTAAATTAAGCCTACTAATTTTTTCAAGAAACTAAAATAAGAGGGCAGATTTTCATACAACTGTTCTTTATTTACAGTTTACTGTTAGGTATACACCGAGTTTTATAAATTTATTGTCTTACACTGTACGCATAAAGCCAATATTTTCTTCACCAGTAACGATAGACTTAATATCTAACTACTGTATAAAGACAATTTCAAATCAAGGCATAGTAGGCTATGGTAAAATAACGTGACTACCTACATTTGTTTTTGTTTAACGCACAAAATCGATGAAGAGCGTTTAATAGTTTAGTAACTATGACTTTCTGCAACACTCTGCAACGCATTTCACGGACTGGGAAGTTCCGACCCATAAATTTAATTTCTATAGTTATGTAGATGTTAATTATTTTTAACAAGTACGGAAACCTCTCAGCCTCAGAGTCACCACCCTTGTTTTCCATGGCAAAATGAACACGTGTTCTATTTTCTTACATAAGGATATTCATAGGAAAATGTACTTAACAAAAGGACTGCACGTCATTTGAGGGCCTTAGAGGCATTACATACGCCCAGCAGTCACACTTGCTGTTCAAAAAATACAAAAAATTATAACAATTTACTTCTTCAGAAAAATTTGAGAAACACAAAACGATTTTTAACATAATGGTCAGAACGACTTTACAATACAGTAAAACCTCTTTATAACGACCACCTGTCTGTAACGACCCGTTTTTGGGAAATCGTGATTTTTTATATTTTTATTGTTTTATTTCAAATTTCAAGGAAATCGGCAAAAAATAGGTTTTTGTGCGCCGTGTTGCATTTCTAGTGGCGAGAACTGTACTCCACTCCACGCGGCAAGCCTGCCGTAACGGTACTCTTTATCTTCCTGTCGCCTCACGTGAATACATGACGCGCTCGGCATCCTCTCCACCCTTTGTTCACGTGCCAGTGGTCTCTCGCTTGCTGTTGGGTACGCTACACGCTCTCGGTTTGCTCTATTATAATGACTTAATTGCGTGACTTTTAGATTTCTCTGGATTTTTTACGATTTATGACGACTTATTACTTTGATTTTCACGATTTCAATTTGGTAATTTATTTGGTTTGAGTTTGTGAACGATTATTGACAACCCACGCAGTTCTTTTGGCTTTCGATTTGGTTACGATTATTAGGAAGTGGAATTGACACAGAAGCCGAAGTCAGAGATTGCGCGGGAGTTCGGCATTCAGACGTTTTCTATCGGCCCTTTAACGTCAGACTTTCTTTTATTGTATGTTTAGAGTCACGTCAACGAAGTGATAATAGTAAACAAATGATCTACCTAATTTATCACATTTGTTGGATATTATATCTGGTAAGTTATTTACTAGCGTACTTGTAGTTTTCCCCCTTGTGTACTCTTTAATAAATTTAAACATTTGCTTGTACAATCGCCACGACTATGCTGTTAACTAATTAATATTACACTTTTAGTAGAGTGGGCTCCATGTCGCTACATTTTCTTTGTCCTGAACAAAATATTTAACCATTGACATGTAACTTGAATATTTTAACAGAGCGATAACGTTACGTCACAGTGCACAACCGCAATTATCTTTCAGTCGGTCTCAACTGTCAAGGCAGAGCAGGCTAGGCTAATGCACTGAAGAGGACAGCTGCTGCGGCTTTATTGATCGGTGCATGCACGCGCACTCCCCTCCCCCTCCACAGCATTGTGTATCCTCCCGACCGGCCGATAACAAGCAGACGGCGACACGGCACGTAACCTCACAGCGTGTGACTTTATAAGCATTCACTGTGCAAAAGAAAAGCTCCGAGAGTAGAATAAACTATCGCCTTTTCTCTAAAAGACGCCTGGTCATAAATTTTGTTTAAAGCTAAGTTTAAATGTAAGATTTATTATTGCTTAAGATGACTGAACATGGGCTTAATGCGAAACCTGCCTATTGACATATAGAGGTTCCAAATGGGTCCGAAATCTTAACGACCACCTCTCTATTACGACCCTAATCTCTGGAATCGTGAGGGGTCGTTATAAAGAGGTTTTACTGTATTGGTCACAATATTTTTAAATTGTATCTCGTAAAAGTTATTGAAATGAAAATTCAGGGCCAAATTAATACATTCCGCCGACACGGCTAGCAACCCATGGATCGATCATCAGTTTTTTACTAATAGCCCTGCTGGACTTAAAAAACATGTTTTATACTGAGTTGAGTCATTAGCAGCCTATTTTCGAAATAGTATCACTAGGCCTTGCCAGTTATGGTGTACACCAGAAACGGTGAGGGTTATAAAAGGGTGCGTACTTTGTTCATGGTTTACATGTGGCACGCCATGTGCGTTTTTAAAAATGCTATCTTCCAATGACCTAATTACAACTGGCAAAGCTTTATAACTTTTAATCCAGCCATGGTGCCAGGGTGTAGTCAGACAGTGGACTTCTGTTTTCCAGCCTGACACACAACTTTATTCTATTAGTGGCAATTTTGTATTTTGCTACATGCGAAATCTCTATGTAATATTATGTACTGTACATACATTTAGAACCAACTCTCATCTGAATTAAACACACACCCACACTTGTTTCACCTGGCATTGTAGTGAAGTCGACAAATATGCTAAAGAATTACACTGATATACAGAAAACAATTTTTTTAAATATGTTATTGTAATGTAAACAAACAAAAACTTTACATGTACACATGATATTTTCAACGGAAATATAGTCAGTGGCGCTATAAGCACTTAACTGATTTATCAATGCCAAATACGGATGAACAGTACATACACCTTATTCAGATAAATACAAATGTAGGAACAAAATCAAACGAGTGAATAAAAATTACATGAACACAGAATGCTCAATTAATCATTTATTTTGATTATATTTAGTCAGGATCCACAAGAACTGAAATATCTTCCATGACAGACTTACTGCAAGAAGTTAAATACAAACTTACAACAGATAAGCAGAGGAAAAAATTATTAAACTCACAGATATGTCTATCTAACCTGGAGAATAATAAATAATGTCAGCAGCAATATGGTTATGACTTCAGAATAGAACTATTTGTGTAGGAAACATTTATTATGTGGAGATCACAGTTTTAGGCATTTTGGTACAAATACATATTCAAGACTCTCGATGGGCTGTATAAAACTTTTAAAGACATTAGAAAACATACACGATAGTAAGCACATCTGCAACAAACTTCGTGAGGTTTTTCTCGTAAAATTTAACTTAGAAAATGTCTGCCAACGAATGCCATGAAATAATTCACAAGGTCGGAAAGCTCTTGTGAAGTATTTTGTAAGCATGCCCAAATTATTAATAACTTTAATAAGCAAAACATTCTTTTGGCATACTGCATTTTCCACTTAACTGGTAAAATAAGGGTTAGGGTTGCCACCCTTTCGTAAACGTTTACGTGAATTGTAGTCATGGGTAAGGTATTAAAATAGCAACACATAACTGAGTCCTTTTAGAGAGAAGCCTCAAATACACCAATATCCAAGAAAACATATACATTTTATGTAATGATTCTGAGGTTAGTTAAAAACTTGATGCCGGCTGATAAACAGTCGAGTGGCTAGAGAACTCCCCTCTGAGCAAGGCGATTTTGGTTCAATCCCCGAATTTTCGCATGAATTGAGAGAAATGTCTGGCTGTCAGCACCAAGCATACTCGTTTACGTTATATTTTCTTGACGTGAACAATAGTTGTATGAAATTTTAACTGTTTAAATTTTCAAAATATGTTTAATTCACGGTATCAGACACTATATTGGGTTTACTTTGTTCGCTGCAAACATGTTCTTATTTGATAACCGTATGATTTTGTAATTCGTAACATCTTTACTATTTATCTTAACAGCGAAGAATTTCTGCAAGTGTGGAATGAGTTACTTGTGCTATATTTGGTTTTTGTTTTCGAAGAAAACTGTGTTAAGTTGAACGAAAATATGTTTGGTTGAACAAAAAATTATGAACTGAGAGAAACATTTAATTATAATCACGAAGTATGGGTTTGTTTGAAGTTGTGTTTAGCTCAGAATAAACTGATATTTCACTTTTCACTAACAAATTAATTGGATGTTTACAACTGTTAATCTTGGAATATGTCAGTCAAGTTGAGTACGTGTCGAGAGTTATGTTGATAGTTCTGTGGCAATAAGGATACTGTATGTGCAGTTCATGTTACTGTATTTATGAATTCTTGGTAATGGCAAAAACCAACTGCATGAAATTCTTTCAGATGAAAGTTAATAAATGGAATGTAAAACCTGAGCAAATAGATACTAAATCAACCTAGTAAGTGTGTAAATTTGAAATGCTCATGGTTGTTAATTAGTGAGGACAGGGTCTTGTTAGATTCAGGGTTCAAGAGTCTGTCAATGCAATTAGGTGTTGTTTTTTAATTGTTAACCTTTTAGCGTTTCAGTTTCTTTTATTTACAGTGTTCTCAGACTTTTAAGGGTCACAAAAATAAAATTTGTGTGTAACTATTCAACAGCATAATAAACAACCAACCAAATATTGTGCGTTTCTTGTTACCAAATAAAATGAACAAAATGATTTTGTACCAGCAGCACAGCATTTATTTGGCACAATTTTAACATTTATATTGTTGATATGACTAAATCATAATCATCTCAACGATTTATTTCTCTCAGCGTGTGGCGATCGTGTTGGGAGATGTCGCAGATCTTCGAGTTTTCCTCCCGCCCTTCATTTCCACTGCAGCTCCATGTTCACATCGTTTATCCCTCATTGGCTCTGAAGACTGCAGCTACAGTCACCCAAATTTCTCAATGAAACCGGCTGACATGTACAACGGTAAAAAAATCGCAGTTCTGTTTCCTCTTAATTATTGGTATAAACCACTTAACCAACCTCATAACCATAATGTGACTTATGCCACTTGTAACAGTTTTACTTTATTTTTTAATCCTGTAAGATTTTCTTACTAATAGGTTTTTTAACCAGTTTTTTCCTCAGTTGAATATTTTCTAGCAGTTTGGTTGATACACAGTAGGTCATTCGTCCCAACATAGAAATACAATACTCACTAAATCCGTACAACTTACTTCATCTCGCTCGATAAACTACCACAGACTCTATAATGCCATATCGCATTAAATGTGTTTTGTGGAAGATCATGCACACAAAATTATATTGCCACATTGGCATCTCGCGCAAGTTAAGCGCCTATTTTGTGTCGTGTGAAACATGCTTCATGAATTTCCAATACAATCAACATATCAAGCTGTCACAGTAAGACTGTAGAACTCAAATGTGTCATATTACCTGAAATTCTCGTTTTGAAAAACTGACAAACAAAAACGCAAATGAAACATCTACATGTATTTTCTCGATAGACAATGAACTGCTATCTGCTGCTACAGAAATTTGTACAAATATTTTTTAGGTAATTAGTATTTGCTACAATTCTTCGTATTGTTTTCTGCAACGATTTCATGATAACATTAATACAAAACTTACATTTTGCATCACTAATTTGTTTATAATCGGCACTCTCCAAACGTAATAACACTTGAATACAGACCATTCTTCCTCTAAGTAAATAATTCTTGTAATAATAAAAGAATAATATCATTTGAAGTGTCATGCCTCCCATAGAAACAAATAGTTTTATACATCAAAATTCATCAACAATATAACAAACATATACATATTACATTTCTTAAGTAGGAATTATTGAAAATTATTAAATACACACCGAACTTTCACTTTCTATTCACAGAAAATAATTTCTTAACTTTAATTACTGGCATTTTCCTCCAATTGACACACTGTGTTAACCAAATGTTCTGAAAACCTCAGAAAAAATGTATGTCTTAAGTGGCTGTTGAAAAGGGAACCAGTTTATATTTTTAGGCTGAACAGGCTTAGGTCCGGTTTCACCAACCAAGTTTAAGCGATTTAATCTAGATTACCCGGTACTTAATCTCGATTATACATGTTTTGGGTTTCACCAAGCAGTTAAACTTGATTTTATCGTCTTAAGCGAGATTAAATTTAACTGCTCGATTTTGGCCGGGTAACATCACTAATCTCGCTTCATAACAAAATGGCACGAGCACTGTATAATTTGATATTTGAAGACAATACAGACGAAGACTTCATTCCTGTGTATCTGCCTCGTCGGATGAGAGAAAGAAATCATTATTATAATGAAAATGATGATACAGACATCCAAATACATTTCCACTTGTCAAAACAATAGTCCATTCACTTTAATTGATACATACACAAACAGTACAGAAGTCACTCTGGTCTAGAGGTAAGATGGGTAGTTTCTACGAGTAGGAAGAGTGGTTCGACAATTACCACATCCAAATTTTTTTAATTCTCAAAATAATTGCATGCAAGCGTCTTTTATTCAAAAGTTATTTGATAAATAAGTTTAGTGTTATTTATGAAGTACAGTGAGCATTTAAAGTTTTTTTTTCCTTATTGAAAGTACAACTACAAGGTTATTCCTTGTAATTTTAGAAAAATTTACATATTTCATATTTTATTACAAGGGCAACTATTGTAGTTTTACAAAGATTTTCTTTGTAAAAGTACAAACATTTTTTTACAGTGTATGAGGTTCTGTTTAACGTCTGGTACTTTCAGGTTAGCAAAAAATATACAGACGAGAAAATAATTAAACAATTGTGTGTAGATAAACATTTGCATTTACAGCAATAAAATAATGTAAATTATATTTGCTGGATTATCTTCCCCTGGTCTTTCTTGCTTTGCTCCAAAGTTACCCAGCGGTACCTAGCCCCCCAGCTGTATTTCCCCCCCTTCCTCCTACCTAGATAGTATGATTCAAACACTCCCCCCTTCCCCTCAAGAACGTTGTAACAAAGTTTCCAAATGAAATCATTCACAAACACACATTTGGCAAATTCAGACAAGTGTTTGGGTATTTCCGACACAAAATTAAGGAAACTCAGCTCACACAACCCATCGTGCAGACAAGTTTAACTAATCTCTCGTAGCTTATAACTCGCTGTGTTGTTGGTGGAACGCACCTCTAACTTAAACTCAGGTTTAGCTCTTCGAGTTTTGTTAATCTCGCTTTGTAGCAAAGTTTAACTTCGTAGGTGAAACTGGCCCTTAGACTTCCGAAGTGGCATGCTTCTGCAACGACAAGGATCTATAATCTCGGGAAGCATTGCGTCGAGATAGAAAGATGACGAGTAGACATTTATGTGTCTCAAAAATAATCACCTCGAAATATATGTTCAATATAATGTGATTTTGGTGTCCAAATCATAAAATCACAGAAACTTCTTCGGGTAATGTGGAGCTGTCCTTGAACCTGGTAGTAGTAATGGTGAGATCTTTTTAATTTCAAATCCTTTCCTGGAAAAATTTTTTTTTAATTTTCTAGCAGCAACCTCAGGAGTCACACTTTCTGCCGACTTGGGGCATTTCACTTCTAAAATGCCAGCATCCCCCCGCGAGGCCATCTGGAGTGGCTGCTAAGAAACCAAGTTCAAGGTCAACGAAAAGTCCACACGATTCAACTTTTTTCCCTATTACACTTTCATATTGTACTACTGCATTTGCTTCATTAAACCTACCATACTCTTGTGGCTGCTGTGGAAAAAGGATAAAAGTAGAGAAGTTTCTTTATGAGGTTTGCACAAAATGTAGATTTCTTCTGGCAAACTGCACCAAAATGTGATGCAGTTAGACGATTTTTTCTCTCCTTCCACCATTGGCTGTTTTCGGACTGTCTCTATGTTGCTCTTTCTAACATTTCCTGTTCTTTGAAAACCTCCAGATTTTTAAGACGTATGCCTTTTCAGTTTCCATAGTGGAATCGTCTATTTCAAGTTTCTGGCATAAATCTCCATAGTCAGCAATGCTTTGTGATTTTTCATTCTTCCCTAACCGCTTTTTCTATGCAACACCTTTCGAAGCAGCGGAAAGTAAGCAGCGCTTTGTTGATGCACGTTGTTGCATTCTACGAAATCCTAACCTTTTGAATGTCGCACGAGGGCTTTTTGACGTTGTTTTCTTCCAAAGAAGGTAACACCAGTGTGGTCCACTTTGGAAACTCAGACCAGCTCCAACACTTCCGTGTGTATACGAAGCTCTTTTTCCTCGACTTGCTTGCTTGCCCCCACTGAATTTCGCTACCAGAGACATGTAGCTTTCTGCCAAACTGCTAATGTCATCTCTAATTAAGTGAGATGCTTTGAGAACAAGTGAACGAAGAGCAATATAATTTTTTTTTCAGCATTGCGATGTTTCTGCTGGTGGAACACAGTTGCCATTTTAGAGAGGGTGATTCACATTTTTATATTTGGAAAATCTTGGAGAGGGGGTGTATATTTTCAACTAGTAAACCTAATATATGACAGAAAATATCAACAGTATCCTGGAACAATTGTTAATAGACATATATTACTTATACTTCCGTAGAATTATAATAATAATCAAATATTTTGTTTTCATTTGCATGAAAGGGGGAAAGGGGTGATATATATCCTATTATCTTCCCCATCCATTTTCTGTTTACGCCCCTGATTGTAAAAAGTCACACACAAACAAATTATATAGTCTGTATTTGCACACACATGCAAAATAGTATAATATATCAGCAACAAGTTGTTCGCAATAAAGAGCCAATTTTTTTTAACTCCTGGGTACCTTTTTTTACGACCCGTGTGTATCTAACTCTTCCTCAAATGTACAATTAGTTGGAAATAATGATTTGTATTAATGCTTTGGCCAATTCTTGCCGTAAAATGTCCACATCGCAAATATGTACTCATACTACAAATTAATGAAATTATCCTGTAATATCTGATAACACAATTCAAACATCAAATATTGATAATTATTAAAAAACCATGAACTTGTTTTCTTCGTTATGTAAAATTTAGTTCATATATTTAATTTTTCGAAGGCTGATTTCAAGTAAGTTAGTTAAACTGTAAACAGACTGAACAGAGAACTTTTCCCTACTTACACATGTTCTCTTTATTAATCTTGCAATATTGAAGAGAACTGTTTGTTTACTATGGAAAGTACTGACGATGACTGGACAGTGATAACCATGCGGGACAGATGAGACAGGTGCGGGAGGGGAAGACAAGGGATAATACCACCTAGCAACGTGTTGGAAGGCGGAAGTGAAACTAGCAATAATTGCAGTTAACGCCGGGTGCTATGAACGCCAGTATTTTATTCCAGATGTGAGAAAGATTAGGAGAGGGTCTGAAAGAAATGCGAGAAAAACTAGGAGACAGGCTAGAGGAAACTCGTAAGGGGCTTGAGAAGCTAGAGCAAACAGTAGACGAAGTAATAGAGAAATTTCGCCATCAGCGGGATGAAGTATTGCAGAAGGTCGTCGTTGGATGACGTGAGGAGAGGAGAGAGGAGCTGAGAGTAGTTACTGAGGAAATGACCCAGGTTCGTGCTACGTTTGAGGCAGGGAAATTAGCTGTTGACAAAGTAGTTTCGCAGTTAAGTGCAAAACAAGGACTGTGGGATAGAGTAGAGAAAATGGTTAGTGAAATAGAGGAGCATAGGGGAGAATTATCACAAGTGCAGGAGCGTACTATAGCAGTAGAAACTGAGTGTGAAGGTAAAATGAGGATACAGGGACAAACAGAACAGGCCCTGGGTACTGATTTTTGTAGGATGGAGGCAAAGCTGAGCGAATGCAAAAATAAATGGCAGGAATATAGGAAAAACAGCGCAGCTAACCATTACGAAGTAGGTAGTGTAGCGGCCGTTAGGATGAGCCGTAATTACCGGGAAAAGGATATACCGCAGTTCAGTGGCAGAGAACAACCACGCAGACATGTAGAGCAGTTGAAGGATTTTTTTTTGCATATACGATTGTAACACAGTAGAGCAACTAGTAATTGCAAAGCGGTCAGTTGTAGGCAAGTGTGAAAACTGGTTGGCGTAAGGAAAAGGAAATAGGTAGTTTTGAGGAATTTGAACAAGAATTTCTGAGAGAATATTGGAATGTCCGTATACAGGGTAAAGATCGAGCTGAATTGTATCAGGGAGTATGTCAGGTAAGGGGGTTGGAAGCCCGTTTAAGTCAAGTACCAGAGAGATCAGGTTATTACGACTAGCCTCTCAGCGAAGCTGACATAATCATGCTGGTGTACTCCCATACACCGCAGGACATCAGACGCACTCTGGTAGGCAAAGAGATAAATACCGTAGAGCCAATGTGGAAAATTCTGCAGGAATTAGATAGTCTAGGTGAAAAAGAGGAGGTTGTGTGTGGCAAGACATTGCAATAGGCAGCAAAACAGGCAGGAACCAGGTGAAGGTCACGCTACAAGAAATTGGCATGACAGACGCACAGACAGGTGGGAAGGTAATTCTAGTGGTAATAGAGATGGCCATGATCGTGGGCCAGGGGAAAATATGCCTGGGGGATGGCGACAACGTGCACCACCAGAGGTGAACAATGGTTATGTACCACAAGACCATACCCGCCAACCCTGAATGTTAAAAAATCTTGAGATTTTTATAGGAGTTATACTTATTACCGGCTAACAAAGAGGGGGGTCCGGGGGCCCTCCCCCGGGAAAATTAGGATTTCTAGGTGCAAAATGGTGCTATTTAAGTGGTTTTTACATCAATAATATTATATACAGACTGTATAAATATTTCTTTTTTAAATATATTTTATGATTAAAATTGAGTTTATTATTACGGGTTAGGGGCATTAGCTAGAGTACATTTTACACATCCCAGAAAATGTAAATGCTCCAATACACGTAAAATATATTTT